>ONZP01000148.1:0-219566 GCA_900312805.1 Fusarium torulosum
GGTGAAGAGACACACGAGTTTTTCCGCTCATGCTATGAAACGTGGTGTTGAGCTGTTTTGCGCGCGAAACAAGATTCCGACGGAAATTGTTACCCTTCTATCAACCAACGGCAATTGCGGTGGATTCAAACTCCAACAAACTGCTTCAACTTGTAACATGTATTTGCGCGCATAATTGTCCAGGTGCAGTGAATACCTCGGCTTCTATCTTCTTGGCTCACCACTATCCTGCAGGTTGATATGAAGTTCCACCCAAAAGCAACCTCCACAACTGCACGTGGTGATGATTCGCAAGGTAATCAGCGGGCACGGTCCCCTAGAATGGGACCATGAGCTGCATATTAATATGAATTGGTTATCAAACATGCAGCTGTCTCCACGTTGGTAAGGGTCAATTGCTTTCTGACCAAGGCATTACATCTCGGCGTGCATATGCCTATCTGCAGCTGCGCCAGAAACCTCGAGCCCAAGACAACCATACGTCGTGTCCCAGTTGGCGGAATAAACCCTCGGTTCCGGACTCAGAACTCGGTTCGCAGTCCTTTCCGTGAATGGTGACGGCTACATAGGGACTTGGTGACTTGGCAGCTTGATCTTTGGGTGACCTGGCCCCTTCACCTGCGGCCCTATCGTTTTGGGCAACGTGCTTAATCGCAGGGGACCCTTTACGCAACTCTACAGATCCTGCTCAGCTGTCTTTTGGGGGGTTGCTCAACCTCTATATACCGTACAACGAATACAAGGCCAAGGAAAGTAAGTAAAGCAATGCGGGTGGCTTCCCGGTGTATCCCTATGTGCATTGTGTGCTGCTGTACTCTGCAATTCTCTGCAGCTCTATCTGTCGAGATGTTTGTTGTACTGCAAACGTCAGCTTGCATGAGTTGCTGCTTGTCCTTCAGTTGGACATGAATATCTCTGACGTTGCTGACTTTGTGCACTGCTTGGTATCATGATCTTATGAGACCGCTGTTGGTTGATCACACCATGATCGACATTCAGCTGATAATGGTTTATGTCTGTTGGCCGTGTATTGTTCGGTTGATCGTCCTCAACTCAGGCATGCGCCTTGGTGATACTGTGATAGAGCGCGAAATGATAGATTACATGGAGCTTTGACTTGCGAGGAACAGGGTATAATTGCTAGCGACTCTGTGTCAGATCGGCCCGCTGCGGGTCCTAGATATGCGTTGATCGACCACCTGTAACACACTTTGTCAGGTGTTCAGGGTCTACAGAACATGCTTGCAGCTTGTTCTAGTATCCGTATTTTCATGTGCAGTGTATTTATGGACATGTTTGAGAAGCGTCTTCGTATTGTTGCGGAGAAAAGAAATGACAGGACGTCTACAGAAACGGATGTAATTTGACGCGTTGCAGATCGTGGGGTTCTCGGTGTAAGAGGGGTCACGAACGTCAGATCCATGTCATGAATGGTTATATCAACATATCATAACTGTCGATAACAAAGCTGTGATAGACTAATCTTCCAACTACTGTACCCTGTATCACAAAATAATGGACTGATTGTGTCCTTGGCCTTGATTAGTGGAGGATAATACAAGGCAGCTATGCATAGCTTCCATATGCAGTGTTTTTACGGAGTACCCTACATGGGAATTTGCTCAAGTCGGCGTCATCATCCACGATCGGTAAAAAACTATAGCATGGTGTAGTTGAAATAAAACTGGGTTACTACATGGGAATAGGCGGTCAAGTCTACACATACAAGGATCGAGATCAAGACAAGACTTAAACTGTTTGGTGGTGGATGGGTGGCCACTAATAGCGGCCGGAGGGCTAAAACCTGCAAAGAGGAGTCACGAGATGGCATTCGCGAGCAAAAGAAAGCGCCGAATCATGCACGATACTCCCTTGTGCTGTGTTGTCGAATCCTCCCCAGGGCACTAACGTTGCAGGTCTGTTTAGCGTGCGGATATCTGGGAAACGGTGCGGCCCAAGCGATGGAATCTGCAACGGCTCCCAAGAGGAGAAACTCACTTACAGTTGGGATCGTCATTGGTTCATAAACTCAATTCGATCCTGACAACGAATGAACGGCAGGCAAAGTCATTGTCCAACGTGACTAGGTTGAGAAGAATGCGGTTGACTGGATATATCGTGGGGGGACGGATGAGGGGAAGTTTGGTTAAAGCATGACAGACAGACAGACAGACAGACAGACAGACATAGTTGATCGTGATAAGGCAAAGCAGGGTAGGGAAAGACACAAGGCAAGGCATCTTAGACTCCGAGCTGTTGTACTACTCTACACCACGAGATACAAGACACAAGACGCAAAACACAAGGACTAGCAGTGGCACAGCACAAGAAAGGTGTGATGCCTGCCACAGCCATGGGATTGTCCAAGGCTGAGACGTGCAAATCCCAGGCATCGAAAGATGATGTTTCGGATGGTCCAAGCCCTGCACTGCAACTGCAAACTGCAAGCCCTGGCCTGGCCTGGCAGCAGGCAGATCTCCGCATGGGGAAATGGAAGCGATATGGGATGCCATGATAACGATGCAGGCAGCATGTCTATGAACACTTCTGTATGATGCCACGACAGCGGTATCGCATGCCCGGCCAAGAGGTGATAGGCCGGCAGAAAGAGGGGAAATAAGATGCTGCACGTAGGAATGTTAGATACGGTAATGATACTGTAATCTCACTGCTGATGCTGATTGATGCTGGGGTCAAGCGTCAAGCGTCAAGCGTCAAGAATTGCGTACATACATATCGTGCCGCTGTACCGGTGTCTGGTGGCAGTGTAGACATCCATGCTTGCCCTGTTGTGTCTTACAATGGAGGAGGCGTGTCTGCAGGACAAAGAACAAACATGCATGGATGGTCGATTCAAGGATGCAAGAAATAAATGATATCCATGTCATCATTGAAGGACATGGCCTTACAGTCTCTCCAGACATAGAGGTACAACCACCACTTGTACCGTGTATTTCCCCAGTCATGAGACCAAACGGCTGGCTACCTACTCACCGAGTTTACGTGTTTCATCGAATTGAACCCGCGTATTTCCCCTCTCTCTCGGGCTTTGATGATTTGATCCACGAACATGGGAGATTTTAGTTGCGGGGGTTACTCGATACTAGTGCTTAGCTGCTTGCGAGATATGTCATCCATACATCTAAGCTATCTATCTATTTTACCTCTATTGTCTTCTTAGTGTGAGACACGGCCTTCGGGATGTTTGGTACTGTCATACTCGTTCACCACACAATGGCTACGAACGGAGAGATTATTCTGTTGGTCGCAACTCTGTTGTTGTTAGCCAGTCTCATTGAAACGCCCCCTCCATCTCAGGCACAAGGCACAAGGCACAAGGTACCAGGGGTCAGAAACATGTTGACGATGATTCTAGGCATCTTGTGACCAAAAAACACAAGCCCCCAAGATCCCGATGGTGCCGTGTCTTGTCATCCGCGTCGGCGCAGAGACACGGACGCGAGGGCTTACACGGAGGTTGTCAATTCCAAGCCATCAACGACACGTAAGGCAACGTATCCGTATCCGTGACAATTTTCAGCACCCAACACCTGTTGGATAACGTTATATTACCTCAGCGTTGAACGATTCTGTCACAAATCATCTATTGATCGCCTCAGTGCTTTATCAAAGCTCTCATGATCGACATTGGCTCCAAGCTGATAACTGCCGATAAACTACGGAGTAGGAAGTTGACCAAACCACCTTCGTGCATATCGGAGAATGAAAGTGAAACTAGCCAGACATTACCCGTACATCTGCCTATAAGATGGATTTGTCAATATATTTCTCCTTCAAAGTGCCGAACTGAAGATGCAGCGCTGTAGCATGCTTAACCTCAAGCTATCCCATACTGCATTTGGACAATGGCTTACATGGATCTTGGGCGTTAAATATAAATTCAATTTCAAACCCCAGCCTCACCGGATCGTCTGAGACATTCAACAAATGAACCATGACCGTATGTCATTCAGCCGTACAAGGCTCAAAGTTGAGCAGAAACATGTCTTTAAGCCATGGGGTGATACCTTCAATAACTTGTGTACGGATAAAAAATTGATATATGATTATCCGACGGAGTTACGACGTTGTATGTTGGTAATACATTGTCCCCCTGACATCCGACTCTTCCAGAGATACCACGTTTGGACTCGAGGATCCATCAATGAGACTTCGCTTGACTTCGCTTCTACGCCTGCTTCTAACTGCAAACATGACATTTGTTCAACCCTGTTATTGATCATTAGCCAAGATGTTGCCCGTATAAAGACGGGGATATCTCAACAAAAGGCCTCGTTCATTATACATTCAAAGACCCATTATGCCACCTGATAAGGCCAGGGTAGGTGTGATACACACAAGCGATGGGCTCAATTGCGGCATATATAACAAGCCCCCATGGGAGAATCTTCTCCGGACGCCAGGTTTGTAGATTTCCTCTTGTCATATCACTGAGACATAACTTAGCCAAGCCCTGGTATTGCTCATCCACAGTTAGACAGACCATGCTGCCCCAGTTATGCGGCTACAACCATGCAAGAAAGCACGAACCTAGGGGTACAACAACATGGGATTCTTTAGCCACAATTCAGACTACGTAGTATTTCTTCAACCTATTACATAAATTAGATTAAGTTGATCCAACTCAACAAACAACAATAAGGGAAAGTCCAGCTTAGGCTTTGCCGTTACCAAGTATTCTAAGACTTATACATTTATATCAGAGAGCAAGGAAGAAATCTCTATCTTGTATTATTGCTCAACCCTGAAGCCGACCTAGCATCATGATGGAGCTCATGGCAGGGGCCCTATGTTCGTCAACTCCAGATCATTCTTGCCGTGCTAAACCTGGAAATGATCCATGCGAGACGGGCGCCAAGAAACATCAAGGCCGATGGGCGACGGTAATGTCTGAGCGGCCCAGTCGAGGTGGGTCAACAATGCTGCTACATCGTCGCCAAAGTAGACTTTTCAGGCTTGTTTGTGACCGGTTATTGAACTAGTATTTAGATCCAGTTGCGCTGGGCTGGGCTATATGTTGGCTGACGTGAAAGACGCCCAGCCATTGTCTGTGATCAGCGAACTGCACCAGGCATAACCCCAGGCTTATACGGAGTATTGCAAGCCCGTCAACTCCCGCCGCCCGCAGCCAGCCCGAACGCCCTCAGGGACCCGACGGCCGTAGCCGCAGTTCCCGTCCGTCGACCCCGGTATTCTGGTCAACCCTCGTCAACTCGACATTGCATGGTCACGCCATTCCAAGACGCCATGCCGGTTGATGTGCTTTCCTGAGACAGTTGGCTCGCATGGACGGATAAGGAGTGCTGTTTTCCAAAAGGTGAAATAAATGGCCTCGGTTATGGAATGTCCTCGCCAACCGGCATTTGGGTCGACGAGATCCAGTTCTCCATCATAGCCTGGCCTTCTGGTCGGCCTTTTGCACCCCCAGCACTACTAGCTGCACCACTCGCTCTTTTCTTGACCACGAGGCATAACACTTGACCGTAGATTGCAAATCCCTCATATGACACATCCATAGCTAGTTTCTTCTTGTCGTCGCTGCCATCGAGACCGTCGTTCTCCTGGGCCCTGTGCCTTTTGTGTGGGGGTGCCTCCGTATCTGAGCCAATTTCGATAGCTGACGCTGTTTCATCATCTTCAAAAGCCTCATCGTCGTCTTGTCCCGGATTTAGCATCCCTCTCTGGCGCTTACTCCGCCGTGTCGTTGTTTCGGCGATAGGAATATCGGCCAGTCTCACCTCATCATCGTCTTCTTCCTGTATGACTGGTGCCCGATACTCATCGTCGACATCCACGGGGATACTGTCTGTTTCGCCAATGAGTTTAGACGAATTGGATTCCATTTTCGGTGGTAGCTTATCCCTGAAGTGCTTGGTCTTGTATAGTAAGGAGTGTCTGGTGCTTGTCTCTGTTAAGAAGATGGAGACCTCAAACTCATCTAGGTGAGATTAGTTATCGACAGAGAAACTAATGCTGACTTGCTGAGAAATACCTGAAACCACAACATCCTTGACACTCTTCTTTTTGCTCTTCTTCTTGCTTCTCTCTTTCTCTTCACGAAGTTTTGGTAGCACTAGAGGACGGATGCTCTCGATAACCTTGGGCAATATGGGATTGCGAGGGTTGAGCAGCCATGATTGGGCAAGAGCGGGATTGTCCAGATATATTCGGCACTCAAGTACTGAGTATTTGGATATTCTAAGATAGCGACGGACTGGGGCCATTTTATGTTGTTTGGTTGGTGCTCAATATGAGATTGTGAAGAGAAGATGTGAATGTGAATGAGGCCTCGTTTAACAAGGCATCACTTGGTTCAGTGATGTAATGGGCTTTCATTCACTGTAAGTCGCGTCACGAACACGCTAAAGTTCAAGCCACCGCTGGAATCTTGGTGCTCAGCCTTGCAGCTGGTCCGAGCGGGCGGATCAATTGACACTTGACAGTGGAGGTGGCGCCAAAAATCTCCATCCAATTGCTCAGCCGTGTCGACCTCAACTCTAGAAATCAGCCGATCAAGTGCGACATGGTCCTCGATCGATCATGCTCAAATCTTGGAAGTCGACACTGAGGCTGCCTCGGTCGAGTTTTCCGTACGTCGACTCTTTGCAGAGCCTCCAACCTTAGAACGTGGGGGAGCTAATATAGCCCGATTTCGCAGCGCTCGACCGAACCCCAAGCTCGCACCAGAATATCTTCGACAATGTACAGATGATCTCTACGTATGGCAAGGACAAAATCGTTCGGAGGAGAAGCCGTTTACCCTCCATGATGGCCCTCCCTACGCCAATGGCAACCTCCATGTTGGCCATGCCATGAACAAGGTTCTTAAAGATATGATTGTGCGTGTCAAGGTGCAACAAGGCCGAAAAGTGGTATATCGACCAGGCTGGGATTGTCATGGCCTTCCGATAGAGATGAAGGCTCTGGGATCAAGTACCACCAAGGGCTTGACTCCCGTGCAAATTCGGGACACAGCGCGGCGCCTGGCTTCCAAGACAGTCAAGGACCAGATGAAAGGATTCCAGGCACTAGCAGTTATGTCGGATTGGGATAAGAGGTGGACTACAATGGATCGAGAGTTCGAAATCAGGCAACTGCGTGTTTTTCAAAATCTGGTTCGTCGAGGGTTGATCTACCGCAAGCATAAGCCCGTCTACTGGTCAGCTTCATCCCGAACTGCGCTCGCCGAGGCGGAGCTGGAATATCGAGAAGATCATGTCTCCAAGGCCGCATATATCAGATTCCCAATTGTTTCTGATTTGAAATCAATACCCGAGCTGGCCAATTTCGAAGGCAAGTTGTACGCAGCTATTTGGACGACAACTCCTTGGACTCTCCCTGCAAACCGCGCCATTGCCATACACAATGACATTTCTTATTCAGTCATTCAGGTTGGATCGGATGGCTATCTTGTTGCTTCAGATCGTGTTGAGGCTATGAGGGAAATGCTGCCAAATTTCCAACTTGTTGTTGAATCAATTCCAGGTTCTAGCTTGAAGGGCCTTGAATACCAGAACAGACTCCGAGGCAAAGCTGCTCCATCTCAGCCCATCATTGATGCCGACTTCGTTACTGCTGATTCTGGTACTGGTCTTGTCCATATTGCACCCGGACACGGTCAGGACGACTACGAAGCTTGTTCCAAGGTCGGCATTGAGGCATTTGCGCCTATCGACGATGGCGGCTTCTTCACTAAGGAGGCCTATCCTGATGACCCCGAGAAGCTTACAGCTGCACCTTCTATCTTAGACGGTGGAAGCCAGTCTGTACTGGACTTGGTAAACGATGATGTACTAGGAACGCACAAGCTGCGCCACAAATATCCTTACGATTGGCGCACGAAAAGGCCTGTTGTAATTCGTGCTACAGCCCAATGGTTCGCTGATGTTGGTAGCATCAAGGAAGATGCCCTTGCAGCGCTAAAGGATGTTCGATTCGTCCCAGAGGGCGGTCGTGTTCGCCTGGAGAGTTTCGTAAGAGGTCGCAGCGAGTGGTGTATCTCCCGCCAAAGGTCATGGGGAGTTCCCATCCCGGCCCTTTTCGACGAGGCCGGCAACGCTGTGATGACAACGGAAACTATTGAGCATATCATTTCAGTCATGCAGGAGCGTACTTCCTCTGCCTGGTTCTCTGATAGCCCAGATGACCCCGCCTGGATCCCCTCCAACCTGAGAGGCAAATACCGTCGGGGTACTGATACAATGGATGTTTGGTTTGACAGCGGCAGTTCCTGGACAGAGACAGAAGGCCCTGCCGACGTCTATCTTGAAGGATCTGACCAGCATCGTGGTTGGTTTCAGTCCAGCTTGCTGACCTATGTAGCCACCCAAAAATCAAAGGAGACCACTGACAAGATCTCAGCCCCTTTCAAGACTCTGGTCACTCATGGGTTCACCCTTGACGGACAAGGCAAGAAGATGTCAAAGTCACTTGGCAACATGATTGTCCCCAGCCAAGTCATGGACGGCAGTCTGCTTGGACCACCAGTCAAGACAAAGGGCAAGGGCAAAGGTGGACAACAATCTGACGGTCTTGGTCCAGATGCCGTTCGCTTGTGGGCAGCAAGTGCTGATTTCACAACGGATGTCCTTATCGGACAAACCATTCTTCAGCCAGTTCATACTTCGCTGATCAAGTACCGAACCATCATTAAGATGCTTCTTGGATCGCTAAATCAACAGGCTCGTCAGAGCCCATTGACAAAGGTGGATCAGATCGCACTTGTCCAACTCTCGGATACCATGTCCCAGGTCATGGAGTCATACAATGACTTTGAGTTCTACAGGGCAGTTAGTGTGATCAATCGCTGGGTCGCAGCCGACCTGTCGGCATTTTACCTGGAGGCCCTGAAGGACCGACTCTACTGTGGCGATGGTGGTGGTGTTTTGGAACCTATCTTCATTGGGTTCTTACGCATGCTGGCACCGATTACACCTATGCTTGTTGAAGAGGCGTGGTCGCATCGGCCAGCATGGATGGCTGACGATACGTAAGTTATAAATCAAGGCTCGTCTATGCTATTGTTGCGCTAACGATAAGCTAGATCACTGGAAAACCCAGCTCGCCAGCTATATAGCTCTCCTCTTGTTGACCCTCTCCGTCTGACACTGCCTCAGGATGTGGTGCGGAAGGACCAGAGTACCATCACAGAAGTCCACAGCGCTGTCAAGGCCACACTAGAGCAGGCACGTACTGCCAAGGTGCTTGGTAGCTCACTCCAGAGCTCAGTCATCCTAGAGATCGAAGAAGGCAAAGCGGCAGCTGTTCTTGGGCGTTACCTGGATGAACTGGAGGACATCTTTGTGGTGTCTTCGGTTCAAATCAACCAGCCCCTGCCTGACAGCCCCGATTGGGCTTATCAGCAGGAATTCGAGATTCAAGACGCCAAGCTCAAGGTGCATGTACTTCCCCCAAAGCAGGAGAAATGTTCTCGATGCTGGCGATATGTGGCGCCTGTGGAAGACGCGCTATGTGATAGATGCGAGGAAGTTGTCGGTGCATTACCAATCTCGGCTTGAGGAGAAAAGAGAGGATAAGGAAAAGAAGGATGGTGATCTTGGATGATGTATACCCCTCTTTCTCCTGAGACATGTGCAATATTTTATGTAAGCTATCAGGGTGCTACTGATCCTACTGTCCTGAGACTGGATAGTATTTGTAGATATAAGACAAAACCACCACTGTCATAAATGTTTAAGAGAACCTAGAACATCGGTTGTTTCGTGTAAGTTGACCAGCCGTGAGTTATCAGCTGAGTCAAATTCCAGGCACATGACTCTATTCATGAAACTGGATTGCCCCTGAACCCCCCGCCACGAGTTGTTCAGCAGCTCCCGCAAACTGACTTAGACCGTGGCCTTGGATGAGTTAATGTTTTTCATGTGATGGCCATCGGCAGTTCGGGCCTGAGACACCCGGTACATGAAATTTGGTGTAAATGACCCCTTAAACCTTGTATCTCAGTGTAAGATGAGATGCCTTGTGGTTGCCGCATCGAGACACGCGTGCGTCACTCCCCGCCACGCTTGTGCCTAAGATAGGTGGGAAAGGTGGTAAAGGCGTAAAGTTGGCGCATTAGAGGCTTGCAGGCCCTGTAAGTTCAGTGTCTTGTAGCGTCCCATCCCATCCATTCTCGTGACGCAAGGACCCTTAACCATTGTCCCATCTCCAATGGGTATCCAATCCTTTCAACGCTCCGCAGAGTCATATCTACATGACAAATTATAGTTCAGCGCATCATCTCTACGACGTACATTTGCGAACTTCCAAAGAGAGCCACGAGCTCTTGGGGAGGAACCTCCTGAGGGGCATCCACTTCGACCTCGACGATATACCCGCCGTCATTGTCGCTACTGTCTATACCTAGATTAGCTCGCCTCGGAGTCATCGTCACTAAGGACAACCCATTTTACAAGGATCTTGCACTTGCGATCGACAAAGACCCTTGGAAAGAAGAAAAACGATGCTGCAATACTTTATCCATCAACTCTAACGAAGACCCCCCGCTTCTTTTCCGAGCGCGAGCTTGAGACTTAGACGTTGCATGTAAAACTTGACGCGCAATGGCTGATTCTCGTGCTGCCTCGTCATTGAGTGCCTATGGCAGACGGGATGGACCAGTTACGCCAGAGCCTCCTACGAGGTTTAGTTACGATACCGCCGAAAGGGGCGACCACACCATCAACGCCCTTTTAAACGTTCCTATGTCCCCCGACCGACCTCTTGCTTTCTCCGATGACGAAAGCCTTCCACGATTCCACCACAAGTCTCGTGGTGCTGCAGCTGCTACCAGCGGTCTTCAAGCCGGCCGACCGAAACGAGCTCGTTCAAAGCGACCACACAAGACCCAACCGAGCAGTGCCTTTTTACTCCAGGAGCCTGTAGTAGCAGATGGCGACTCTGGAAATCAACGGCGAGGGTACCGGAGTAAATCTCGACATCGGGGGAAGGATGTTCCAGAGTCGCAGTCATCTGATGGCTCACGAGACTTAGGGGGTTTAGGAATCAGCTCTAATCGTGGTCCTCGAGCTCGTGTTGTGTCGCCGGATACATCCCAAGAGGATCTCCATTTATCGAAAAGGGGCGATGGTTCAAGGCGCGGCCGGCGGCCGCAAGCAGCGCAACAAGGGACCACGCTCGATGTCGATTCAACCCAGATTGTTAATATGGCATTGAACTTGAGCGAGTCACGGCGTATTGCGTCTCGACGCAACATCAGTCGTGGGAACCCCCCTCGGTTGGCACCAGTACAGGACTCGCAGAATGGTAGCAATCTCAGGACCCATCTACAACAACAAAGAAAGGCTATCCGAGGGGTGTCACCGATCCCGAACCAGGCTCTTTCACCACGACTGCCCGGTGTCAGGTCCAGTAGCCCTCTACGCCCGCCCCCTTTCGAACATACCCCCGATATCTCTTACCGTTACCATTTCTCGACTTCAACTCTGGCTAGAGCACAAAAAGCCAGGGAGCACCTGGAGCTGATGGCCCAGTATAGACGATTGCTCCAAGTTCTTCCTCCGCTCAAGAATGGCTACGATAGGCATTCAGCCACAAGTCCACCTGGTTCTCCCACAGA
Source organism: Fusarium torulosum (assembly GCA_900312805.1). NCBI lineage: Eukaryota > Fungi > Ascomycota > Sordariomycetes > Hypocreales > Nectriaceae > Fusarium > Fusarium torulosum. The sequence continues at coordinate 11,600 of ONZP01000148.1, forward strand.
AGAGAAGATGCGCGTCTTTGGAAACAGGGAGCTCATGATCCCACTTGGTCGAGAGTACAATCCATTGCAGTACATTCGGAACCGAAAAGTCAGAGCTCGCGAACGGATGGTCATCGATGGCGAGAAACAAGGCTTTGCTGACGTCGAGTCTGTTAAAGACTGGGTTGGTAAAGCTGCAGAGAGAGCTTCAAGAGAACCCCTCCCCAGTGATGGCTCAGTTCTACCCCCGTTCCCTGGGGCCGAAGAAATTGACCCGCAAATAGCTACGGATTCTCCTGCAAAGGCCGCTCTTCGAGTTCGACGTCCAAGAGTTGACTGGTTCTTTGAAGCATGCGATCTAATTGCAGATGCTTATTGGCTAGAGCAAGATCACCATAAGCAACTCATTGAGGACAGACATCTGAATAAGATATATCCTCAGACAGGAGAAGCCATGAGTCGTCCAATGTCAAGACAATCGGATCAACTTAGCACGGGTGTATCGCCTTTCACTACCAAGACTTTGGAGGAGATGAATAAGAATGCAGACCCTAAGCGGTCTAACCTCGCGAAACTCGACACAGATCTGGTGGAGCCTAGACATAGAGATCGAGCAAGGCAAAAACTTCATGAAATGGGATCATTCCACCGACAAAACGGTTCGATACACCACCGTCGGTTTGGAAGACGAGGATCGTCCTCAGACGACTCTGCTAGTGACGACGAAGCGTCGAATGAAGGGAGAGCTCGACGCGGTACCATTTCAAGTCGCGACACTGAATTGCTTGAGAAACAAATGTTGGAAATGGTTGCCCGAGACATGAGACAGCAGAGGCTCTCCCACGTTCCGGAGACCGAGGCTGAATATCTAGAGCCAGAAACCTCGAATTCGCCTGAACTTAAACCACAAACGAAGGTCCTTACCAGTAGAGAGTGGAACACAACAGATCAAGATTCAGACCAGGGCCCTATACACAGCAGAGCCTCTTTGGAAATTCCTATGCTGTCAAAGTTAGGAAGATACACTGGAGGGGGCTCCAAGCGTGACAAGGATCGCAAAGACAGCATCGACTCTCCTCGACCATTGTCACCAGCTCTCGCTCCTCGGTACAGCTTATCAGCACCACCCACTGGTTTAGAACTCTCGGCTCCTTCCAGTCGATCCTCATCTCCCTCGCGGAACCCCTTTACAAAAGTCAAGCAAATATTTAAAGACAAGACTCGTGACGAGCCTGAAGAGCAAGCAGTGGAGACTGAGGCATCTAGTAGGAGGCCCTCGATATCGGAAGCTGTACCTCAGGAGGAAACCAAACCGCTTGAGCGTCACCCGTCCAATTCTCGACCAACTTTTGAGAGCCACAAACATCAGCGCAGTGTCGGTAGTATCAAGCCAAGGGGGGATGACCAGGTTGGACTGCGAGGCATGTTTAAGGGCCCTCGTATCGATACAGTGATAAGAGGCAGCGTTTCGAGACTGGGCGACATGCTGTGGAAGAAGGATTCTCCAACTGAAGGCCCTAACGATATTCTCCCTTCCGACGAATCTGACAATGATCAGCCTAAAGGGAGACCGAGGATGTCCCTCAACTTGTCACGGACAAACTCAAAGCGTAATAAACCTGAGCCTCAGCATGGCGCCAAACACTTCCTGGACTCCATGCCACAGTTTCAATCCGTGGCCGAGACACATAGTCATTCGACAACTGATATGAAGAAGCCCCCGCCCCCACAGCCCCGTGTCAATGTCACTCAGCCACCTGCACTTGATGTCTCTGGCTTTACTAGCCCTAGCAAGCCTCAAGACGTCGAGAAGGACTCCGCTGTCGAGCCTGCGATGTCAGAAGTGGAGTCGTACCAGGAGAGCGCCAAAGATGGCACTCGAATTTTGGAGAAGGAGAGCGACGAGTGCACCCCGATGGTTCGCTTCAACGAACCTGATACTTTCAGAGGCCGGAAGTGGTCTATCGCGAACCAGGCTGTTCCCCACGAAGGACAGCTTTCGAAACGCGAAATTGCTCGGTTACGTACGCTTATTCTTACCTCCGGTATCAAAGCCATGGAGATCTCTCGTCGTGCACATGAGCCGAAAAAGCCTTTTGCCAATCGCTGCCCTCAGGAGCCCGGAGTTTCACCACAATCAAATTTCGTGACAGTGCCATGGGTTGATATTGCAAAATTCACGCCCAAGAAGTCGTTGCCATCTGGCGATGCAGTTCCCTGCTCCGACCACTTCCGCTTGGCCAGTACGACCTTGGGTGTAGCCATTCAGACTTCGATGGAGCAATGGCAGACGTCGGCAGATAAGTTCACGGCACAAACGCGACCGAAGCTCGAGGAGCGCATTTGGTGCGTTCGTTCGCGAATCGCAGACGAATTGTCGGGTATGACCCGCGAAGCATCAGACCAAGCCGATGAAACTGGCAAGGATTTAGCTTTGGGCCAGCTTCTCAAAGTGAAGCATGTCGCCGATCTCACCGACAAGATGATGCGTAACAGGCGCAGAAGATTCAGATGGCTCCGTCGTGGAATGTGGTCTGTTGTTGAATGGCTGCTCGTTGGCTTCATGTGGTACGTCTGGTTTGTCGTTACCATCTTTAGGCTCTTCCTGGGCCTTGGAACAGGCGTTTGGCAAGGAGTCAGGTGGCTCCTATGGCTATAAGTCGAGAGAGCATCAATCTTGATAAGTGAGAAGTCAGAGCTGCGGGAGGGTTGAGTATCAAAGGAGTTTTCTTCACGGGATTGGTGTTGCCAAAGATCCCATTGTTTCATTGTCTTTCACCTCACTTATCCTTACCATACATATTTATTTATCATTCTTACCCATACCCCCCCCCTTTTGTCTTTTCTTGACACAAAGCGTTATCCCATTTTGATACCCCTTTTTCATATCTGCGGGGAAGCGGCATGGCGTGGCGCCTTATTATGTTCTGTCAGAAGCATTTAACCTCGGAGTACACGACTTGATTCTGAGCGGTGCTTGCTGTACCTTTTCCCTTTGTATAATTAATCCTCCTGTTGTCATACATGTAACTAAACTTTAATACTCAAGGAGAGCCGCTCTACTATTTGGTCTCGTGTGTGACCATGTGTCTAAATGAATCAACTTAATGATATAGAACATGTCTGAGTGCAAAGGAACAAAGCTGTCTAGAAATTCAATATCATTAAAACAAGTGATTTATAACTTTCCCTCCCTTCCAAAATATATTAAAAGAAACACGCATGTTTGTATGGTGTTCAAGCAAAGCAAACGTTTGAAAAGCTATACAATCTCACCACTAGGGCAGAGCACTCGCATTACAAATAAAACTCAAGCCTTCTTTTGATCTATTCAATCCTCTTCTTGCCCTCCTCTGCATTGAGATACCGAGCTGTGCTGAGACCCCTCTCGTGCTTTGCCACGTAGGTTCCAATAACAGAGTCCTTGCGCGCCTTGGCGAAGTGTTCGTTGTAACCCTCAATAGCAAATGGTCTGGGGTTAAGACGGGGCCAGTTGACCTATGAAGAATTAGAATGATTTACTGAATAATTGTGCAGCAAACAACTTACGTAAAGCATGCCGTGATTCCAAACAAAGTAGAAGGACCAGGTCGCAATAGCCATCCAGAAGAAAAGGAAAATACGGAGAGGCAGGGCGCTCGTCTCAGGGGCCCGGCGAGTAAAGAGACCGACAAGAACGATGAAGACACTGAAGGCCAGAATGTAAGGAATCGACTGAATCAAAATCGGTCGGCGGTCGGTAAAGACCAACGTTGTGCCGATGTTGGCTGAGCCTGGTCGATAAGTTCCCAGGAAGAGGTCGAAGGAATCCTGTCGAGGTCCGTCGAAAAAGTTGTTACGGAAATAACGTGTGACACCAATACGGGCATCTTGAAGGGCACCGACCTTGGTTCTGTTACCTGTACGTGTGACATCAGTCTTCATGGCGCCTGTACCAGAGTATGAGTTCGAGACAACATCTGCGTTGTCAGCCCAGAGATTGCGAAACATGTCCTCAAAGGCAGCATCTTCATCGCGGAAAGAAGCGCCACGGGACATGAAACCAACATCCTCAAAGATGCGGTCAAGCTTGTGTCGAGCGAACATGCTTTGAACGACATTTGTTCGGTCGAGACAGTCCATGCAGTTGGTACGCATCACGCTTGTCTGGTAGCTACGGGCATCGAGGGCACCATCAACGCCAGACGTCGTAGCAACAGCCCGGAAGTAGCCCTGTTTCTCGAGGGCTTCGGCAAGCTTCTCGATAAGAGCATAAGCTTTGTTCATCTTCATGCCCTTCGTCTCACTATGGTAATCAAAGTAGACGTAGTGCAGACGGTCGAACTCTTGATGCTTGCCTTCTGGCTGGATCGTAGTGAACTTCTCCTCAGTAAGTAGGTCTGCCTCCTGTCGCTCCTTAGGAGAGGATACGAGCTTCTCCACCATCTGCTCGTACGACTCCTTGACCCGTCGCTCACGGCCCTTCTGGTTGACCAAATTGATGAGGTAGTTGTCACCGTACAGGCGAATCTGCTCATCAAAGTGCTTCTGAGCAGCAGCAAGAGCAGCGTCAGTGCCGCGAATCTGGAGCTTGGGGACATATCGCAAGCTGTTGATTTCGGCCCAGAAAGTAGGAACGCTGCCACGAGTCTGGACATAAGAAAAGATCTGCATCTCCTGGCCAGCGCCGGCGCCGGCGCCAAACTTTCCGCTCTGCATGTCGGAGCTGCCTGCATACCCACCCAATCCGCTGTTGCTGTCATTGAGGATAACTATCTGTTCTGTCTCATTGTAGTTGGCGACATGTCCTTCATCATCTACACCACGAGTAAAGTATCTCGTACCACCACGGTGGCGAGATCGACGGGTGATGAGAGCCAGAGTCAAGGGGTTGCCCTTGAATGTTGTAGGCTTGATCTCGAGCATACCAAAAATGCATGGCAGGATGTAAGGGTCAACACCGGGTTGCGCGCCAGGCTGCGATCGAGTACCTCGAGTGCGGAAGTCAATCAGGTCGCCCTGGAGGTACTTGTTGAAAAAGAAGCGATCGTCAGCCTGCATCCATAAGGACTTGGAAACGTCGGCCTGAGCTTGGCGCTGGAACGAGTTGGTGAGGTCGATGGAGTAAGAGAAGTACATAGGCCCTGAGGCAAGGAAGGTCTTGAGAAGCTGGATAAATATATCTTCGTCGGGATCGTGAATCAAACGCTCGCGCATGGGCAGGATCTCGGTAGCAGCAACCTTATACACCATATGGCCCTTAAGGCGGCCAACGGGTTGAGCCTTGGTAATGAAGATGACATATTTGTCTTTACATGGTTAGTTATAATGCACAAGCCAGCACCGGAGGATCGGCCCAAGGTTTGGCGCGGCAGAGACGAACCAAGGCGAAGCTGGATAATTCCCAGGATACCAGCGATACTCGAAACGCGAGTTGTTCTCTTGGCGGATGCGGCGCTGCCATCAGTCAAGCGGACATCGCCAGTCGGTCGATCGAGAACGAGTGCGGGCGCATCAGGCGAGGAGGGAGAAGTAAAGGTATAAGAGTCGTTGGCGATCTTGACATTGATGTCGCGATAAGGCAACTTAGGAGAGTTGAGATGCGCCATTGTGTGGATACAGCAGTTGAAGCTTATCGTGTCGTCAAATATTAGAAGAGTAATCGAAGCGGAAAGGAAACAATACAGCCCGGGATTAAAGAGTGGCCAACTTGGCAACTTGTCTACCCTTGACGGCTAAAAATGAAGGATGTAGAGAAATAAGGAAAAAGGGACTCGACGTGAGGGATGAGCTGAGATGGGATGGTATGGTTAACTGCAGTCTAATTAGTACCACAGGCGATGAGGCCAGCAAAGCTCTAGCACAGCCACATGGCAAATCGTAATGACGGGATTGTACAGCAAAGAAGGGGACCACTGTGGCTCTAGGGGACGTACGTCACAAAGTGGGATGAGGCTCGAGCCATGTAGAGATACTCATGGCTCGCTCCAGCGCCATGGTACCTGTAAGTACCGCTACAACGGCTGAGATTGCCCAAATGCTCGGCAAGACGTTCACCTCCAGACCCCGTCTTCCCGCCTACTGTAGTGGCACAGTGGGTGTCCCTCACCAAAAAAAGGCCAAAGGCCCTGCCTGACGTGTGCCTCGTGCCGTCTCAGCCAGTCACGACCAAGGAACCCAGGCAGTCACTTTACCTTCGCCCATCTCGTCTTAATCAAAGAAGCGAAGCCCCATCTCAAGACTCGCCTCTCACCTTCAGCCTCGACTCTTGTCTCTTGTCTTGCATCTCACTATCGTCGCCTGCTACCTTGATCCTATCTCTCCCCTTTACCTCGACTCGCTTCCGTCGCGCAATCACCCCGATACGATTTACCGCCCGAGCGTCTCCCTCCACGCTGTTGTCTACGACACGTCCGACCCCCCAACGCTCAGGTCATACCGCCACTGCCACTACCTCTATCGCTCTCGATAGACGCTCTCCATATCTCTCCATCTCGAAACCATATCCCGTCTTTCAATATGGCCTCCCGACAACCTCCCGCTGGCGCCCGTGGCACCAACACTAGATTTGCGCAGTTCAAACTGGTTCTTCTCGGTATGTTACCCTGAATCCACATTATTCCCAGCCCAGGTCGGTTTCATGACATGTTTGCTGACCCTGTATCATAGGCGAATCTGCTGTCGGAAAGGTATATTGTAAAGACGATTCATAATATAACAGTTTGCTAATTTCAACCCAGAGTTCAATAGTCTTGCGATTTGTCAAGGTAAGAACTCTTTACACACGTCATTGTAAAACCGGCAACTCACCACAGTTTTCTAGGATCAATTCGATTCCTATCGCGAATCTACCATTGGCGCTGCCTTCCTGACACAGACTATTTCTCTTGATGAGAGCACCACCGTCAAGTTTGAGATCTGGGATACCGCTGGTCAAGAACGCTACAAGTCTCTTGCTCCCATGTACTACCGAAACGCAAACTGCGCCGTCGTTGTATACGATATTACTCAATCCGTACGTTAACCAGAAGAGTTTCGATCGTCGAGGAACAGTGTATTAAACTCCTCACAGGCATCGCTAGACAAGGCAAAGGCTTGGGTCAAGGAGCTCCAACGCCAGGCGAACGAGAACATCGTCATTGCACTTGCAGGAAACAAGCTGGATTTGGTCACTGAGCAGCCCGATAAGCGCGCTATCTCTACCGCCGACGCCGAGGCCTACGCTCGTGAGGCTGGCCTTCTCTTCTTCGAGACCTCAGCCAAGACTGCCGAGAACGTTCAAACTCTGTTCACAGCCATCGCTAAGAAGCTTCCCCTGGACCAGGCCGGTCCTCGACACGCCCGACCAGGTCAACGACCAGGCGTCAGTCTGGCCCCCGAGAACTCCACCACCAACGTTAGCGGCCCCTGCAGCTGCTAAATTGGCACCGAGTTAGGAGCATTTGAGATTAGAGACAACCTTTCTTTACGTCCACGCACATATCACAGGGGCCTCAGCGTGAACACACACGACAAGTTGTCTTTTATGGACTCTTGAGGTAACGAATGAGCTGGGGCGCGTCATATAATTTATTGGAGTCATTGGTTTTGGAGGGATCAGTTCAGTCCATACTTTTTAATACCGAACTTGAATTTTGTTGCTTGGTAGTATGGGTGGCCTGGATGCTCGAAGTTGCTGGAGCTTGGCACTTGAACATACCAGAGAATATAGAGTGGTTCATGAGATGAATTGGCAGGAGAGTATGTACGAGGCGCTCTGTAGCATTTCTTTTTCTTCGCAGCCTTCAAATGGATGGCTGTTACTAGATGATTCATGCAATTGTATCACTCCGGTACTGAGATAACAGTGTCACAGCCAAGCTCAGCAGTGATGCTTGTCGACGAATTCGACCTATTGCGTGAAAGCCAGTAACTTAACTATTAGATAACAATCGCCTGATCACATGCTCGATTTCGATTACGATGTATACCTTAAAGGCAAGCTAAAAGCAGAGTGAGGCGCTGATACAAAATTATGTATGAAATAATAGTTCTGTATGTTTCTATTTTGTAAAATGTTCGTAGTAAATATCATCTATCTTTATGCTCTCTTCAGGTAACTATTGACGATCCGCTGGTTGATAAGGCAGTTGCGTCACCCGGTTCCTACCGCTGGGCTAACATTTAGCTCCATGCGGAACCGGGAGCTGGATTTTTGCCGAACTTTTACCCTGAGCGTTTTTGAAGCTGCTCTCAACTCCATCTAACCGAAGTACAACTGCATCGCGAACTGCGCCCTGTTCGCTATTGCAATCCCTCATGTTGCGAACTTCGCTTCAGTCTGTGAGGGCATTTGGTGGCAGGCCCATTGTGGCCGCTGCTGCCCGCCAATGGCCCATTGCGGCTACAAGGCAAGCCTCTCTTGCTGGCCAGGTAAGCTTTCTCTAACAACGTCACAGCTTGTATTAGCAGCAACAAACTAACCGCGTCAACTTTTTTAAGCGATTTTACTCTATCGACAAAAAGCCCGAGCTTGATCCTGCTAAGCAACCTGTGCTGCCTCCTTCCCAGACTATTACCTCCGAGAGAATCCGCGAGACAACCATCGACGATGTCGGCGAGACCAAGGCTGCTCTGGCAGACGTCCCCAGGACACCTCCTCCCCCTCCTCCGATGCCTGTAAAGAAGAAGAAGGGCTTCTTCCGAAGATTGAGAAATTTTGTCTTCAGTCTCCTTGTTCTTGGCGTTGTCGGCTTCGCTGGAGGTGTTTGGTACTCTCGCGTGAGCGACAACTTCCACGACTTCTTCACCGAATACGTCCCCTTCGGCGAGCAGGCAGTTCTTTACCTCGAGGAGATGGAATACAAGAAGCGATTCCCCAACACCGCTGGACGATCTAAGACCCAAGCTACCGACGATGCTGTCCGAGTTCCTGCCCAGAGTGGCGCTTCTTGGAGGGTTGCAGAGGCCGACCGTCACTCAAGCGCTGGTCCTGTTTCTGCTGCTAAGAAGACTGCGGAGGCTGTCAAGACTAAGGTTAAGGCGAAGACCGCGCCCGCTGTCGAGGCGAAACCTGTCGAGAAGGTGGTTGAGGAAACTGCTCCTACTCCCAAGTCCAATTCCGGATTTAAGGCTCCTGAGGTCAACGAGCCTTCTAAGATGCCTCCTCTGAAGCCAATTGACCTTCTTTCTCTCGAAGATGCCAAGGAGCCTGTTATCCAAGATCTTGTACACATGGTCAATGATCTTATCCTAGTCATTAACGCAGACAATGCTCACGGCAAGTATGGCACCTCTGTCGACAAAGCCAAAAGCGAGATCGCCAAGGTCGGAAGCAAGCTCAAGGCCATGAAGGGCGAATTCGACAAGAAGGCTGCCAAGCAAGTCAGAGAAAAGATCCAGGAGTTTGACAAGGCTGCTACAGACCTGATTGATCGTGTGGAGAACACCATGATCAGCCAGGAGAACCAATGGCGACAAGATTTCGAGAGCGAGATGAAGAAGGTCCGAGAGAACTACGAGAACCGAGTTAACGTTCTGCTCGAGCGTGAGCAGAAGGTTAACGAGGAGAAACTTCAGAACCAGCTCGCCCAGCAGGCTCTGGCCCTCAAGAAGGAGTTCACCAAGGATGTTGAGAAGCAAGTTGAGCAGGAGCGCGAGAGCCGACTGGGCAAACTGAATGCCCTGTCCTCTGCCGTATCCGACCTTGAGAAGCTTACCACTGGCTGGAACGACGTTATCGACACAAACCTTAAGACTCAACAGCTGCACGTCGCCGTCGAGGCGGTCCGAGCTAGCCTTGAGGATGATCACCACCCCCGCCCCTTTATCCGCGAGCTTATTGCTCTCCGAGAAATAGCTTCCGACGACCCCGTTGTCAACGCCGCTATCGCCTCCATTAACCCCACCGCTTACCAACGTGGCATTTCTACCTCTTCCCAACTGATTGACCGATTCCGCCGTGTTGCCAACGAGGTCCGAAAGGCCTCGCTTCTACCTGATGAGGCTGGTGTTGCCAGCCACGCTTCCAGCTGGGTTCTCAGCCATGTGATGTTCAAAAAGCAAGGTCTTGCTGACGGTAACGACGTGGAGAGTGTCCTTACCCGAACCCAGACATACCTGGAGGAGGGTGACTTGGACTCTGCGGCGCGAGAGATTAACGGTCTGGATGGATGGGCCAAGACTCTGAGCAAGGATTGGTTGGGCGAGGTTCGCAAGGTGTTGGAGGTTCAGCAGGCTCTTGACGTAAGTTGATGTATTGTTCGTTTTGTTCATTTTTGCTTTACTAACATTATTCATAGGTGATTGCTACAGAAGCGCGTCTTCAGAGCCTCCGTGTGGATTAAACAAAAAAGGGATGTCTCATTTGTTGTGTATAATTGGACCCAGGTGTCGTCGTGTCTAGAGAGAGGCCGGATGGCTGTGTATTAGATAGCAATAGACGATGAAGGCGTGGTTACCATTTTTTGATTGTTCATTACTGTCAACATTATTATTCTGTTCCGCGCTTCCTGTCCCTCTGCCATCGATGCCATGCTCAAGATCTGGCATGCCTCTATACCCGTTGGAAAGTAAATTTATCAAGACAAAATTTAAGTTGCCTAACGAGGTCGTCCTTATTGTCGATTTGAACTCTGCAATATTACTGTTTACTGTGTTGCCAATTCTGATGGCGGAATATCTGGGGCGAAAGCTGGCGTATTGTGCTACAATAAGTTGTTGATGACCTAACTTTTTCAACCCCATTCCTCCATCTTGGTAAGTGATCTCTGATAATTCATCAATCTTGCACCCCAAAATAATCCATCGGATTGATTCGTCCCCGGAATGTCCTTTCGATCTTCGCAATGAGCTACCGAGGTTCAATCCTTAACTGTCATTTCAAGACGCACATGGTGGCTACACGTAGGGGCATTAGCACCGCCTCCCACAATTACAACGAAGCTCTCCGTCTACTTTCTCAACTTTATTCAAATCGCCATGTTACCAATCTCTTCGACAAGCCCGTCGCAAAAAAGGCCTCAGCTGCACCGCGCAAAGATCTCAATGCGCTGGCTATTCCTGAGATGCGCGAGTGGCTTCGTCGTGCCGGATATGAGTCCAAGGACCTTGCACGCCTGAAGCACATTCATATAGCAGGCACCAAGGGCAAGGGCTCTGTTAGTGCCTTTGCAACGGGTATGCTACGGCAGTACGAGACAGTTGGGACATACACAAGTCCGCATCTCGTGAGTCCACGTGAGCGCATCGCCATTCAAGGCGAGCAGATCTCCCAAGGTCTCTTCACAGAAGCTTTCTTTGAACTGTGGGAGCGATTATCCGACGCAGCTAAGAAGGATGGCAAAAGTCTAACAGAGGCTGATGGACCTGGTTCCAAGCCATTCTTCTTCCGCTTTATGACACTTCTTGCTTGGCATATCTTTCTGAGGGAAAAGGTCGACAGCGTGGTTCTTGAGTGCGGGATTGGCGGCGAGTATGACGCTACAAATGTTGTGCCACCTGAGGCTGTTTCTGCTGCGGTCATCACGCAGCTGGGTATAGACCATGTCGCAATGTTGGGCGATACGGTTGAAAAGATATCTTGGCACAAGGCTGGTATCCTCAAGCCGGGAGTGCGTGGTTTCGTACGCAGGATGGACGAGAAACCCAGTGTGAGGCAAATCCTACAGCAACGGGCAGCAGAAAAGGGGGCTGAGCTCATCGAATTGGATGATGCTAGTGTTGAGCAATGGGGAGGTGTTGCTGGGAGGCTGCCAGGCGATTTCCAGAAGTACAATCAAGCTCTCGCTGTGCTTGCGGTGCGACACCACCTGGGCATGGAAGTCGATACCAAGACTGCTTTGCTTGGCCTCCCGGACAAGATGGTCACTGGGCTCAAGGAAGCCAGTCTCAGAGGTCGCTGTGAGATTATCCAACAGGGCCATATTGCCTGGCATCTCGACGGCGCGCATACCAAAGATAGTATGCAAGAGGTTGCTAAGTGGTTCGCTGCCAATCTTAGAAAAGACGAATCTGCAATTCTGGTGTTCAACCAACAGGAGAGGGATGCAACACAACTATTGGCAATCCTGCTTGATACTATTCAGGAAGCTACAGAGCGAGAGAACATATTCAGCCATGCTTTCTTTACAAGAAACGACCAGGAGAGGTCCTCTGGAGATGATATTAGAGACTTGAGCGTGCAGACAAGAGTGGCTGAGTTGATGGGTGGAAGGACAACTGGTTGTCAAATCAAAACATATGATAATATTGATGATACAGTTGCTGAGGCAAGAAAGGTTGCGGGAACGAGTCAGAAGATTTTAGCAACGGGAAGTATGTATCTTGCAGGGGGTATATTGCGAGCCTTGGAGCCCGAGGGCCTATTATAGATGTTCTCCTCCATAACCCCAATAAGATGGAAGTTCTTGGTTTTTATTACGACTCATAAAGCATCAGCTTTCTCCAATATCCCCAATGCGCCCCCGACGAGATGCAAGCTTCCAGTGACGAGAGCCTGAACTGTCTCGCCTTCTGGTAGATTATCTCCTACGTGTCGGGCGTAGTCAATAGCCTGCTCGATGGTAGGCATAACCTTGACGGTAGCGGTGGGATCAAGAGATGTCCACTTCTCGGCGAAGCGCTGCTGGACGGTCATCTTGTCAATCTCAGCAGGGTCGAATTGGCGGTTGACAAAGTCACGCTTGTAGCCTGAAGCGGCATATGTAACATTTGTGCAGAAGATAACATGGTCAAAGGCTGGCTTGCCGTCTCGTCGAGTTGCTTTGAAGACGGAGTCGAGGAAGTCGACGGCTTCAGAACGGCCTTGTTGGTTGAATATCATAACACGAGGGCCATCACTGAAAATGTGTTAGACGAGTAGGTTGATAGCAGATTGAGAATGACTTACCGTCCTGATGTCTCATCCTTGAACCACTTGGCCGACATTTTGAGACTGTCAGAAGTATGAGCACCGTCGACATGCCATGTCACCTTATCCTCCTTCTTAACCTCACATCTACCCCTCCACACGACCTTTTCAAGACCATCCACAAACTCCTTTGGTAGAGGCTCTGTACGAGGCGGTAGAGAGATACCGATATTTTCCAGAGCAGTTTCTGCAAGGGCAATAGCTAACGTAGCATTGCGCTTCTGAAAGGCGGCGTCTGGTCGAATTTGAACTGCGCTTAGTCGAGGGTCGACGTCTAGTACTTTTAGATCCACGTTCTTTTCCTCAGCTCGCTTCCGCAAAACCTCATCGGCGTCCTGGAATTGCTCTATTGTGAAAGCTGCACTGCCGGTCTTCATGATACCTGCCTTGTGCCATGCGATCTTGGCTACCGTGTCACCCAGGGCAAAAACATGATCAATACCTAACGTGCTGATTCCTGATGCCACAGGTTTCTCAACAACGTTGGTGGCATCAAATTCGCCGCCGATTCCAGTTTCATATACAGCGATATCTATCCCTTCTTGAAGGAAGACGTGCCAGCTCATCAATGTCAGGTATCGAGCATAGATAGGCCGAGGAGGCATGAGAGTATCTGCGTCATCTTTTGGTGCCGATTCCAGACGATCCCAGACTTCGAAGAAGTATTTGGCAAAGAGCTCTTCTGAGATTGGTGTTGAGTTGATGCGTATGCGCTCGCGGACAGCGATGAGGTGAGGGGAGGTGAAGAGGCCTGTTTTGCGAGGGGTGCCTTTTGTGTGTTGATATTGAGACAAGATGGAGTCGACAAAGGCGCAGGTACTTCCCTTGCCTTTTGTACCCGCTACATGTACGATATTGAGTTGGTTTAAATCAGAAGGCTGTGATATTATTAGCCTTGCAGGAGGATTGTAGCTGAGACACTTGCAGTATATCCAATACGATGGAGATATGTCTTCATCTCCTTGATAGATACCGCTGCAGGCTTTATCCCAGCCTTCCGACGAGCTTCAATTATATGAAACGGTGTCTGAAGTGAATTAAGAGCATCGATAGCGTCCTGGGGCTGAGAGTTAGTCCATCATATCTCGTGTGTCATGCTAGCAGCCATTTATTGCGTACATTGTAGGAACGGGTGGACGAAGCCATACTGGAGAGAGATACTCTCTGCACTGCTATAAGATTGAAGGGTTGCTTAAGAACTCGCCATAGCACATGACGCATTGAACTCGGCAATGTCTTGAGTTGTTTAAGTGAAGGCGTCTTATCGTGGTTGATGACGGGCTCGCAGAAAGCTCGGGTAATTCGCTCGCGGTCGACGCTGTACTGGGTGAGATTCGAAGAGATCTGACTCTTATAACTTGAATATACTTTTCTCTATATGCTAGATTTCGTTTGAAGGGACGCTGTGATTTGATTACTTGGCTCAGTTTGATAGAAGTTTAGTCTCATTGAGGCATTGCCGCTGTATACCTCCCTCCCCTCGGAATCTATTCCCGCTAGTGACGGTCTTTCGGAGGTGAGTGCCGCTGATAGGTAGGACTGGCCATGATAAAAAGACACATGCGATAATTTACAAATAAGATATGAAATTAGAATGAGAAATCATTATCGTATTTACTGTTGAAGTTTGAGCGCTCTAAAGTTTTAATCACTTTTCACATCACCAACAAATGCCTGATTGGGCATATAACTCCCCGACCTCATATACCTCCGAGACCCCGGAACGGATCAACCGATGTTATAATCCTCAATCTCGCCCTCCCTCTTCAACACCCACTTCTTCATACCTTCTTGCAGTGCCTCAGTAAACTTGCTGTCGAACTTCTTTCCACTATCGGCCCACGCCAGTCTTGCTCGCCAAGTGAGCCAATTCTCTGCCATGACGCCCTCAGGCGCTCTAATAATACCCGTAGCCAGGTCAACAACATGGTGGTTCTTGGATGGCCTTCGATCGACGTGGGAGTAGAAGACTGTTGCGCCACAACTTCCGCAGAAGGATCTAACGACGTTGTCTGATGATTTGTAGGTTTTGGCCGTGCCAATGAGAAGATCGTCCTTGATACGAGGTTCACAAACCGATAGTGGAATGAACGTCCATCCCACTACGCTGGTCCCGTTGACGATTCGGCAGTCGTCGCATGCATCGAAGGTCGCATACCATTTCTTGTTGTCTCTGTGAGAAACGAATTGGGAGTAGTATTTGTCCTCTTTGATCTCTTGACTGGGGCGAGGAATGGTAAATGAGACGCCCTTGCACTCGCACTCCACGCGAAGACGTTCTTTGCCGTCCTCTCCAACCTCAGCTTGAGATTCGACGATTTTGGCCTCGGGGCTATTGTCGGGAGGGTTCCAGTCGATGAACTCTTTCCCATCGGCATGTGTCAGGGCCTCGGCTATGCCTCCATCATTTGTTGATTTGCTGAAGATATGCTTGCGGATATCAAAGTAATCTCCAGCGTTTATGAAAATAGACGAAGCAACCGTCCATGACACGCTTCCAGGTGACCCTCTTGACGCGATATGACAACCACACGTCGAGCAGAAATTCCATGCTTTCTCGTTCCCGCTAATATCATAGCTTGTCATGTTGCTCTTGGAGGATGGCTCCACAAAGTTGAGGTCTATGCCTTTTGGGAGCGGAGCATGGAAGATGCATGGGGCGCCTGAGCCATATCTGCAGAGGCTGCAGTGACACAGATGAGTGAGGAGGGGAAGCTTCGAGACTGGTACGTCAATTGTGAAGTGAACAGAGCCGCAATGGCATTTGGCTTCGAGAGTCTTGGTGTCACTTGGTTCTGCCATTGTTGTTGATGGTGAATAGCCTGGGGGTGTAAAAGATGCTAAATCTCAAGATGCGAGTTGAACAAAAAAGAAGACTGACCCCTCATACGAAATTCCTAGTTTTTTTAAGGTAGTCTGTAACTACTTATCAGGGTAGTAGATAGGCATGTGTTGTCTGTCATGCATCGTTTCGTGTAAGCCATGAGCGAGGTTGCTCGGAAGAACTCAGACCGATCGATTACCTATAGCCAGTACGAAATTGTAAATCTTAATAGTATAACAAGTCCCATAATGGGAAGGGGTATTTTCTGTTAGATAAGTATCTAGCGGCGTGAATTATGACAGTCTCACTTCATAGAGACAATACTTGGATTTGTATGTTATCTGAAGGGCGTGTATGACGCTAAATCTAAGATCGTCAACCGTTTGTTAGTGGTGACCAGGCGTGTTTAGCGGGGCCAGCCGCTGACAGTTATCGCCCGTTAGCCGAAGTTAGTCCGGACTGTCAAACTTCAAGAGCCAGCTCCTAACTTTTTTTTTTCCTAGTGGAGAGGCCGAATCATTCATCATGACTTCAGCGCCTCACAAACTTTCTTTCTCTTCCTCATCTTTATCTCGCCGCGTTGCAGCAGTTGCGCCAGACTAGCATAAAATGTCAGAAACTTCGGATATTGAAAAGCAACAAAAACAGCATGAAGACGACATTACCAAGCTGCAGAATGCCCTGCAGCACTGGCAAACCTGGGATGCCGAGTATGAGATGCTCAAGGAAGAGGTAGAAGCTGTTTGCAAAAGTGGCGAGACAGAACTTAAGGCGATCCATGCCGGCTTTGAGGGGGAGCTCCTCAAGGATCGCGAGCTTGATGAGATCTTTGGTGAGAAGACACATCGATCTGCTGAACAGATCTTGAATATCCTTGACCGACGCATCGATTATGTTACTACGAATATCGCTTCTCTACGGAAGCAAGTCGACGCTGCTGAGACCAAGCTCGCCGAAATTCAACCTAGCCTCAACGAAGATGATGGCCTACCAATGACAGAAATTATCGAGCAACTTGACGATGACGACAACGTTATTTCTTATAAGCTTAACCGGCCTGATAGCGCGTTACCCAAGATTCAAGAAGCACTTGAAAAAGCCGGTATCAAGGATATTGAGCATGATGACACAAACTCACCCGCTCAAAGCTCCAAACAAAGAGAAGTCGAGGCCGAACCCTCAAAACAAAATTCCTCTCAGCCGACGGATCTTGAGACCACAACTCTGGCACCATCTGCTAGCAAAGGCGTGTTTTTTGCCACGGACACTAAAACGCAAGATGGCCCCAAGCCCCCAGTCTCGCGGAATGCTAAGCGTGTTGAAGAGATCATGAACCATGCCAAAGAGCAGGAGAAGATCAGCAACGAGAAAGCGTACATACCCGAGGAGGAGGATGAGGATGATGCAGAGTTGCGGCGGCAGATGCTGGAATACTCAGGCGAAGTCGGTGCAGTCGTCGCCGAGCTCCAGCTTGAGGAGGGAGACAGCGATTACGAATTTGAGTATAGCGATGAAGGCTTCGAGGACGACGAAGAAGATGACGAGGACAAGTATGGTCGATATACGGGTCGCGTTGTGACAGATGATTATCGCCAAAGAATGCTCGAGCTAGAAAAAAAGCTCGGCATCAAGTCACGCTTCACTGAGCAGCCAGAGGACAAGGACGGCGATTCAAGTTCAGACGAAGAGGGCATTGGCCGTATCGTTGTGAAACCAACTCCCGCTGAGCCAACGCCACCATCATCGGCCTTGAAATCTGCAACTGCCAAGTCAAACATCAAGGAGAAACAACCAGAACAGACCGGCGGTAAGAAGGGCGTGCGCTTTGCCTCGAATCTGGATATCGCACAGGAGAGCGAGCCAGCTGTTCTCCCAGTGAGAGAGGCTCCTGTCGAGGAAAAGGAGCCCATAGTGGAACCACTGAGCGACATTGTTGAACGTTCCAGCTCTTCCAAGGCTCCCGAAACCACTGACACCAAGCCGACACGCAAACCATCACGATTCAAGAAGGCGATAAATACTATTCCGCCAGGCCCTCTTGACGTCCCTGCCAAGTTTATGGATCAGGATCGACCGACGGCACCCACAGGTCCTGAAGGAACAACGCTCGCTGACACATTAGTCGAGCGTGAAACGATACGCACCACTCCTCAGCCGCCTGATGAATTCGACGATGAACTAATCCATCAAGAGGTTGCTGATGAACATCACAAGCTGCGGAAGAAGTTCATCCAGAGAGACGGTGGGTTCCTCAAGGAGGACGAGTCTCCCATCCAGCCTCTAGAGATACAGGATGGTGGACGGGAGCCAGTCAGTCGTTTCAAGGCTGCCAAACTCTCGAAATACTAAAACAAAAGTAATTACAAAAATGGGGCGCGCAGGTTTGGGTATAATAATGGCTGAGACTGGGTTGCCGGGAGAGACAGAGTCGAGAGAAATCGATTTGTTGCCCGCCTTATGCTCCACTCGAGTTGCCCTGCTGTGAAGTGGCATCCGTGATTTGCTATATGACCAGAGTGTGTCAGTTTTGCTAACCCGAGATGATCAAAGTCTAAACCTTTCTTTCGACTACCTTACCTACAGCACTGTGCCATTATACTTGATGGTCTGGACTGGGTCTTACGGAACGCTTTTAATTCTGACAATTGATGTGTTGCAGCGTCTCATCTGCTTCTACATTACTAGCGGTTCCAAGAGTAAACATCAGGGCTCTCTGAACCATTATTCTGAGCTTATGGTCTTGGTTATTCGTTTCACCCTTGACATTTCTATTCTATTCTATACTATATGGCACATATTTGATTACCATGAATATAGTGTTGCTGTTATTGTTCATTTTGTGTTTGAGGCTGGCTGTTGATATTGATATCATATGTTTGTCCCATCTTGTTGTCGTATTTTTATCCCAGTCTATTGCGGCTTGCATAAGTTGGCATGCGGGCGGGCGTCGGAAGTTCGGCACCGCGTAATTCGGCAGTGACGGTGCCGGGTGATGGCTGACTCAATTTGACTTGCAGCCTTAGACTCGATGAACAACGAATAAGCTTTCGTCAACAAGCCATACTCGGCGTAGGTTTGCCGTTCTTCATGGGCTGGAGCCGCTGGACCCTGGCGGGAACAACCGTCGATGATGATGTTGTGTATGAAGGTCCCAAGCATGGGACGGCAATTCGGCATCTGCTGAATACGTACGTCGCAGCACGGCTCAGGTCAAAGCTGGATTCTGCAATACGGTGAGACGAATCAATCATGTATACAGCACATGAGATGCTCCAAGAAAGAGTGGCTGAGTTTCAGTGCTGGGAGAGGCCTCTGGGTTGGGTCGAGGTACTTAAAAGCTCGTCCAAGACTATGGGGTTACTACTTATCTTGCTACAACACAATACACAATCTCAAACAAGCAACCTTAACTTACTCATTACTCAAAGCCTACCGCTTCTCTTCTATTTTCAGTCTAATATCTCGATACTCTCAGCTATTCAAGATGCCCGCTGCTATGGAACCCACCCAACAGGCCGCCATGACCGCTGATAACGGCGATATCGTCACACAACAGCCTGTATGTTTGAAGAGCACACACCTAAATACCCACACCTTGAAAAACTAACCAATATGTGTAAAGTCTGTTGAGCCTCAGCCTGACATGACCATGCGTGGTGGTGAAGAGGCTGGATGCGAGATCTGCTGTGGTCTCTGCGCTTGCGACGAGGGCTGCTGCTAAGCTTCTTGTTAGACGTGAGCAACCTGAGGTATAATAATTCACTCGGGGAGGAGTTTTGGTGGCATTGATATCATGAATCGACAGCTTCTATCGGGGATGTTTCCTGCAATGAAGTAATACACTATATATATACACTTTACCTTTGTGTCTTGATGTGATATAATCTACATTTCCCAAGTAGCCTAAGTGAGAGTCCCAGACCGTGATTACCTTTCTGTAAGTAGTTGTTCCAATATCTGTTTAGTGAAGATGTACTGTATCATATAAAGCGGCTCATTCCCGAAGTTGGTGAGGTATTGGTACAATATTCATATTCCTACGAAGAGCCAAGGCCTTGGTTCAGCGTGACATTTACAACTATCTGCTCTCGTCTACCTCCGCAGTAGGGAGATAGAAAAGCACGTCTCAACCATCTCCTTCGTCTGCTTTCCATAACTACCTAGTTATAGGGTTTACTTAAGAGCTTAGGGTAGGTTCTTAACTGATAGATAGAGAAACAAGTAGGGATACGGACACTTCTCGGCCATTTAGGTACACGAGTGTTTGGATTGAATAGCTAGAATGAATGTCAGTGCTATTCTGTTATACAGTGTATGAACAGTATCATTCCGGTTTGCTTTTAGGGACAAAACTATGCTGCTATGGCGATATTGTTCAAGCATGTTGCTCTGTTTAGGAATCAAGACACATGGCAATGGTATGACAACGGCATGGATGATTTGATCTGGAAAATACATGGATAGACTTGTTGATCAAAGCGATACATTTTTGGTATGTATAACTCCATCGCAACACCAACAACAGAGGTTACAAAAAGATCAACAAGTATCAGACAGTAAAATAGTCAAAAAGTGTGGTTCCGCCCGGGATTGAACCGGGGACCTTCTCGGTGTTAACGAGATGCCATAACCAACTAGACCACGGAACCGAGTGTTTTGATTGGATGAGAAAAGCCCTGTGGATCTGACATGATGCTCTTGACGAGGACAGACTCGTCGATCGTTGTCGGGTGTAGGGTAATTCGACAACCAAGACATCTAAAACGCCAACTCAACATTAACTTACCTGAACGTCCTTGCTTTATACTGTAAGCTTGTATGTTAAACCTATTGGAATACTTAGTGGTAAGTTGTATAGTTAGAAGTAAGCTGTGGCTTTTTATTTCTATGTCGATTATGGCTGGTATACTACCTGACATTGTGTCTATGCGCAAGATGAAACCTCTATTCAGATACGTTTATACGACAACCGGAATCGATATCAGACATAATCTTGGAGAGATATTGAGATATAGAAATAGTTGAGTTGCTGCCAGTCACTCAATATCTTCATTCATAACCGTTACATATAGTGATGGACCTGGGTGTAACAATAACTATCCAGCCTCCATCGATCGTGATATACAAGATTTTATACATAGCTTCTCGCCCTTCCCACGCCGGTTTTATTTTCCAGATCTTCCAAACAGAGAGGCAACATAGTCCCCAAATGTTGAGTTGCCCTCTGCCTGTCTTTGTTTCCTCTGCTCCGCCTGCGTATCCCAGATCTTCTGGACATTGCCCGCGACTTCAGCCTTGGCTTGGAGATCGGCGCGAAGAGCAGCCTCCTCGACTATGCGCTCCTCAGCCGGTAGCTTATCAAGCTGTTCCTTCCACTGCTGCTGAAGTTCCTCAGTGGGCAGGACTGCGCCTGTCTTGATCTTGGGTAACGTTGTCTGGAATACGGGAACAGGGAGCCCCTCGGCCTTGGCCTTTTCTACTGCCTCTTCGTGCTTCATCATCCGTTGGTAGAGAGAGTCGGCGTGCATTTGAATATCTTCTTCCACCTCGGGTGATCTGCCCACTACTGATCCATGTCCCAGCGCACGGAGGAATCGCTACATGTACGGTTAGCAATGCAATGTATGGAGATTAAGCTGCGAAAAACGTACCGATTGCATCATGTAACACCTCTCGAACCTGCGCACTTGATGTCTGCACATCTGCATTTGGTCCTCCCAGCTCCCATGCTTCATACAATTCACCCACTCTTCTTGAGACTCTGCACAATTCTCCAAAGCTGCCTTGCCAATCGCTTCTTTCCGCTCCTTGTACGCCTCCAAGACACTCATCAACTTCTCATGGTCGGTCGCTGTCTCGGCTTCTATCTCGGCGAGTGGTTGATAGTTCTTCCAGAGATGAGCATATCGTCCGTCCTGATACAGGCTCGCCGAGGGAACGGCTGGCTTCTGGGATTGTGTCGCTGTCACCACAGCATCGTCCTGGCTGGGTTGCTGAGCTGCCGGAGGGGTATTCTTGGATTGATTTGTAGGGTATTTGAGGGGAGATTCTTTCTCGAGAAAGTCGCGAAGGCTAGGATCGAGTTTTGCGAGGGGGTCTGCTGACTTGTCGGTGCCGAGAACTGAAGATATCCAACCCATTATAGCAGCGATTTGGCTTAAGTTAACAACAAGGGCGACGGTTTGAAGTTGAATTGGAGCTGGACTTGATGTTAGCCCTCCAAACTTTCAACATAGCTTCATCTACGATAAAGTGGAGGTGTGGATTTACACAGCGCACTGTACAAAATACTGTAGTGTAACCCCGTTTAAAACGTTGAGCATCAACGCTACGACGTGTCATGAGCGTACGATTTCAAGCTTACAGTTGGGCAACATTGTCTGGTTTATTTGTAGATAATTCTTGTCATCAGTTGTCATAACTATTTCTTTTGATTCGATGTGAAACGGCACCTCGTACCGTCGAACGTGAGCCGCATCTATCATGAACTTGAGATCTTCATCACAGACACAAGTAAGTCAAGTAGCAGCTCCTCACAAGGCACTGGCATTTTTTTGGTCGGTGAATAGTCAAAGGTATGAACGTAATCTTGAGATCATGACGACCCTTTTCCTAGCCATATCACGCCCGATTGAACCATCAACCCAAAACAATTGTCTTCGTGAATCCTTTTTTATTCGCGATTGCATCTATAGCACAACCATTTGCAACGCAGCATCCGGTGCCCGACCCGTCAGGGGAAACTTTCCATCTCCCCTGATATTTATCACGCCAAAAAAATGCCAGAAAAAAGTCCCAACTTAAAACTTGGAGAACTTCTTAACAGACTTGCCAGTTCGGGGCAGGACACGTAGGACGTTGAAGCGGACCTTAAGTTTATGTTAGCGATAATTTCTCATAACGTCATGTCGCGAAGGGTTCGATCCAACGTACAGTCTTGCTGAGAGGTCGGCACTGGCCAACGGTGACCTGGTCACCCTCCTGGACACGGAAAGCGGGAGAGACGTGGGCGGCAACGTTCTTGTGTCGCTTCTCGTAACGGGAGTACTTGGGGATGAAGTGAAGGTATTCCCGGCGGATGATGATGGTTCGGTGCATCTTAGTGGAAACGACGGTACCGGTCAGGATACGGCCACGGATAGAGACGAGACCAGTGAAGGGGCACTTCTTGTCTGCAGGGTCAAGATGTTAGTAACGCGCTCCAATATGTATGTCTTGTGTGTTGCGCAATTCCTCCTAGCACAGTTTCGTGTTGTCGTGTCCTCGTTATTTTCCGTATTTGTCGATGTTCGTCGTCGTGTGCTGCTCCAAGTCCTCAAATATCAAATCTGTCACAACGTACCGATGTAGCTGCCCTCAATGGCGGTCTTGGGGGTTCGGAAACCAAGACCGACGTCCTTGTACCATCGTCGGCCACCCTTGCCCGGTCGGGTGCTCTTGGTCTTGGTCTTCGAGTTCTGGAAGATGTGAGGCTGCTTCTGGAAAGCACGCTCCGACTGGACGGTCAACTCGGTCGCCCTGATGGAGAGGTTAGCGACTCATTCGTTTTCGACATCGTATATTCGTTCGCTGTGACTGACATCTTGAATTATCCTTCTCGGGCAGGTACCGTAACGAGATGGCGTGTCGTAGCTTGAGCTGGGTGAGGCGAGGTAGAGATTGGCTATGCCGAACAGTAGTTTTCGCTGATGGAGAAGTAGGGCAAAACAGCACACCAATTTTTGCGTGCAGGCTTAGTTAGGGCTTGCAAAATTTGGGGAATGGCGGTGCAGGGGAGCGCCACAGATACACGTGACTGAGTGTGTGAGAGGTGGGGGAGGTTTGTGGCTGGAGTGCCTCACGTGAGCTGGCGCTATGTTGGCTGCTATTGCAGGTGGGTGACGAGCAGTGTTTGGCTGACGTGGGTCTCCTCCCCCTGGTAGCCAAAGTAAACAAACACGCGCGAGTTAGCGTAACATCCATAGTACAGTAAGGTAGCTAAGTCACAGCCCACTATCCGTATCACTTTATCGCAGTCGCGCTTCATGCTGGGGTTGGACTTAGTCTCGACAAGAACTATCAACTCTATTAACCACAATGGCGCCTTCCGATGCCACTCTGCCCGCTACGCGGCGCACGCGCAGATCTATCGGTGCGCATACAGATGTTAATAAGGCCTTCGAAAAAGAGAATGCGACAGTCGACGTCACTGCTGCAAGTCGCAAAAAGTTGAGAAGCAAGAGTTTAGGCCCCGGCGGCCTTGATGCTCTTATGAAAGCCAACGGCAACAGACGAGCTGTGAGACATGATTCTTGTCTACTAATACAAAATATGTGCTAATAAACTAAGTCCCTTGCTGCTCCTTCAAGAGCCCCGCGTTCAATCCTAAAACAGACAATGCCAATCCCCGAGATACCACCGTTGAAGCCAAAACAATCAGACTTAATTGACTTTGGATCACCTACGAGACAGCTTTCAACTCCAACTCAAAGCAGTGCCGATAACAGCGGGTCTAAGATCGCAGTCAAGACAGAGGAAGAGCAACAAGCCGCAGCTCGGGAACGCGACGAGCGGGAAAGACGCGATGCTCGTCGTAAATCTCTTGCCAATCGTCGTGTATCCTTCGCTGCTGAGGCAACTCTTCACACCTTTCACGAAGTTGAATTTAACCAAGACTCAACCACATCCACCGATTCGACACGGCGAAATTCTGCCTATTCTCATAGCGTTCAAGCACAGCAGAAAGAAGAGGAAACGAAACAACGACGAAGCTCCCAGCTGCCACCAGTCAATTTCCACAACTCCGAGGACGATACTGCGACGACACTGTATAGCTCAGATTCCGAACCTGCAGATGCAGTCGAAGAGGTCGCCGATATCGAAGAGGATGGCGATGAGGACGGGGACAGCAGCGAGTCTGATGATGGAACTATGATGACCGTCGATGATGTGACTGGAACTACAGCTGCTTCGGATCGATCAGTTGACTCTGACGGAGAGTCATCCACCTTGGACGAAGCACTTAGATTAGCTGCGCGAAGAGCTGGTAACCAACAACTAGAAGATGAGGAAGATGAGGACGACGGCCTCGATGACGATGAAGAATTCATTCCCTCATTTGGCTGGGGCAAGGATGCGAACAAACAGAATGTTGTTGCTCAGGATCAAGAAAATTTACCACCTCCGGCTCGCACTCAACCACCTCAGCCAACACAAGATACAGAAGATGCCACGGAAACGAACATGGACATGGACATGGATATGACACGCGCAGTCGGTGGTATAATCAAATTCCAACACACGCAGCAGTATGATCCAGATGAGGACATGTCCATGGATGTCACTCGTGTTATAGGGGGTATCCTCAAACCTAAACCCCCGCAGGAACAAAACACGGACGAAGATATGTCTATGGATGTTACGCGCGCCTTTGGTGGCATTGTTAATCAACCTCGAAACACCGGCGCTTCACATGGTGCCGAGGAAGAGGATGAGGAAGATGACATTCCAATGGAGGAAGCGACTATGGAGTTCACAACTGCGATCGGCGGCATTCAGCGTCCAGCGCCACAAGAAGAAAACGAGGAGTCAGACGGTAACGAGGATATGTCCATGGATCTCACTACTGTCCTTGGGGGATTGCTGTCACAAAATAAGAGGAAGAGTGTGGCTGCTTCACGAAGAAGGACAGTCAACCAAGCAGAGGAAGATGATGAGGATGAAGCTCCCATGGACATGACCCTAGCAGTTGGTCAAATATTGTCTAAACCGGGTGGCGAGGAGATAGATGAGAATGAGGATATGGACGAAGGTGACGCTACAATAGGGATGGACATGACTACGGCAATCGGTGGCATTCTTAGCAGAGCGACAGCCGGTCTGCGAAGTCTGGGCAAGCGAGTTATGGAGGAAGAAGCCGATAGTGCGGATGCCCCTGATGAGGCGCTGCAGACAGCCATCAGTAAAACTGCAATGGAAGAGCAGCTTCAACCCCCTGTCACGAGCGAGAAGCAGGCTATGACCCCAAGTCCTGGACCGTCCAAGACTCCAACAAGTGCTTTGCGAAGCACTACTGGTCCCAAGATTTCAACGCCTCAACCCAACCCGAGGAACTCTAGGACTCCATCACCTGTAAAGGCCACAACAACGCCGCAATCACGCAAGGCCAGGACACCGACATCCAACAAAGTAGCCACACCTCAACTAGACTCGGTTGTGTCAGAAAGGACGGCAACTCCTCGTTCTCTACAGCGTAGCACTCTTTCTGCTTCGCCAAAGCGACCATCCTCGGCCAGAACTACAAGAACTAGCTCCAGAACACCATCCCCTGTCAAGTCCACCCCCAAGCAAGGTCTTTTCCAGAGTACTTTCAGAAATAACAACCGAACCCCGACGAGTGTGTCAACACCTCAACGACGACTATCGGGACTTGGTGCCGACCGGGCTGGACTCGGATCCCCACAAGTTGCTGCGCTTTTTGACCGCCGAGGCTCAATTGGTGATATGGCCACAAACTTTGTTCCTGGAAAGAAGCGCGGTGTCATGTTTGAGGACCCTAAAGAGATGGCAGATGAGGTCGAACGGGAAGCACAAGAAGAAGAAGACAAAGAAAATCGTAGAAAGATCCTCGAGCGGGAAGCCGATGGTGCCGAAGCTACACTCAATCTGCGGGAGATGATTGATAGTCTGAGCCCTAAGCGTAAGCCGCTCAAGGGTCGGAAGAGTCTCCACGTTGGAAGTGCCAGAGGTCTTCTGGGCAAGCGACCGAACGAACTAGACGAGGAGGAGGATGATTATGAAGAGAACGACGGTGTGAAGCGACTCAAAGGACATCACGGCAGCCCTGTCAAGAATATCAGACTTCAGCAGCCACCCTCTAAAGAAGAGACAACTGGAAGACTGAATCTTTCGTTCCGAAAAAGTCTGCAGCCAAATACTACTACACCGACATTGCTTTCACCAGAAAAGCCTGATGCAGCAACAACGCCAAGACACCAGGGGAGATTCAAAGATATTGAAGATGATCGAGCTGGTCACCAAGTCAACTTCGATGAGACGCCCATAAAGGATGCCGAACAGTTGGAGGATGAAGCAGAGGCCGAAGCCGATCAAGACGGAGAGAGAATTCATCTGCAGGATTTCTTGAACATGACCTCTATCCGTTTTATGGAGTTGACAACTACCAAACGCCGCCACACTCAAGCTCCAGGAACTTTTGACAATGGGTTCCTCGATGAAGGCGAAGAGAACCTTTCCCTTGATCGATGCGTCGTCGCTGGTGCTTGCACAGTGCCGATGCTCGAATTATATCAACACTCATGCCGCGAATTGAAGAAGTACATCTCAGAGGGTAGACGGATCGTCAAGGAGATTGAGACCGACACGTTCGAAGACAACCCCCCACTTTTCAAGGAGTATATGGCGGCAACGCCAGAAATCAAGACCTTGATGGATAAGCAGTTTATGAACGTCAAAAATCACGCTCGCCTTTTGAGCAAAGCCATGTGGTATGAATGGCGAATGAAGCTGCAAGAGGGACTAAAGGAAGGCCTTGTTGGAATTGATGAAGGCATGGAAGCTGACAAGGAGCTTCTGGATAAGCAGAAGAGTCTTCTTGATTCCGTGTTGCCGGGTATTGTGGCTCGTTACAATTCGCTTGTGGAAGAGAGTAGCAATCTCGAAGAGGTTGCTCAAGAGCTTGCCGATTGCGACCCTGCCGACCTGGAGGCTGCCCGCGACGAGTTGGCGTCCCTTGACGAGGATGTTGATTATAAGAGGAAACGCATTGAAGAGTTGAGGGAGCAATTCCAAGCTTCAGAAATCGAAGTGGAAGATTTGATCACTCAAAAGCAGAATTGTATTGAGGATATTGCTGAGTCCGAGAAGATTCGAGAGGAGTGCCGTGGCTGGACGAGCACGGAGGTTAACAGCCTGAAAGGTACGTTTTTTCTTGTCATTCTGTAGCTGAGTGATAACTAACCTGAGTTCTAGCTCGAGTTGATGCTATCGAGAAGCAATATGGTTGGGCAGTAACTGGCATCTCCGGTACTGTACTCTCCATAACCTATAATCGCGAGATTGAGATTGTCTTCGACATCACCTCGTTCCAAGACCACCAACTCAACTCAGCCATTGACCTCTGGTACATCGCCGACAATCGGGAGCAGAACGCACTTCCCAAGACTACAGAGAAAGAGTTCTTTTTGCAAAGCATTCGAGATTACGCTCGCGCACTGCCTCACAACCGGACCGAGGTCTCTCACCTCCTGGAAAGCGTCAAGTCTGCCTGGGACAAGGCTAACCTAGTTTCGACACAAGTCGCTCGACTCAACGCTACGTTTCCCACAACAGTGGAGAGAACATCTGACTCAAGTGTAGCGATTACAACATCTATGCTGCTTGTGCCCCTGGAGACTCGCTTGGAAATAAAACTGAACCTCGACGGTCAAAGCAATGCTGAAGGACTTGACATAACCATCACGCCTGAGGCCAAAGTACTTTATGGAGAACACTTTAATGTACCAAAGATTGTTGACTACCTTACGACACGCATCGGCAAAACTGTTGGGTCTGGAGAGGAGCAATGGAATGATGTGGTTGTGGAATTGCATGGAAGACTAATTGCGAGAGGCCGGAAGCAAGGCTAGTAGCATGCATGTATGTAGCAGAATAATGAGTGATGATGGGATCGAAAGCATATGGGTGGGAATAAGGCACTGGCGTTGTTTGAGCATAGATACCTTGGTTTGCTTTGGTTCTTTTTCGAGAGGATTAGCCTGTGGCACCACTTTGTTAGATGAGGTCTAACAAAGAGTTTGGTGCGATATTTATATTTATTTGTAATTCAGTATTATATGATGTTTGTTTATGACTGACTACCTTGTGGATAGAGAGTGATTATCATTGAGCAGTGCTACAAATCGGCCAACCCTCTCAGACTAGTAGCAAACATATTCCCTGAAGATATGTCTTTATTGTGCGTGAACAAGCTGGGGCTGTAAACAATGAGTCTCCTGAAACGAACAATCACTCGTAGAATCAATGCCCTGAAGATGTTGCAAGTGTCAGGGGCTGATAGTTGGACTTATTTATATATTTGCTGCCACTGTCGGGGCAGTGACGGCTCGATATCTACCATGGCCGTTCAGTGTTCGTCACTGTCAACCAAGATTCTATTTACAACAAACGGATTTCGCTGATACCGCGTTTGCAAAATACTTTCTCGTGCTTTCCTCTTTCACTTGTTCCATTAATTCTCGCTCTTTTTCTTCTCCTTCCTCATTCTTTCACTCAGTGTCAACAAAGCATCACAGTTCATAAACCTTCAACCTTCCGCATCGCGATCCAAGTGAGTTTTCTCTTCGACTTAACATATCAACGCATATATATACGCATAGTTCTTTACGACTCCATCTTTATACTATACTATAATACTCCATATCCAGAAGCTAATATTTGCATCACTCTAGCCCATATAAAAACACACACGCACACGCACACTCACCGACAGCATGACACGCACGACAGATCTCCCCTCGTGGTTCTGGCTCCCTCTGAGGGATGATTGCGAGTGGGACTCAATCTTCAACATGCACGAGTGCTACGACGAGGAGTACGACAACGTCCTCTTGGCTCTGATGGGGGTTCTCTTGAGAACCTTCCTGACGACACCGTTTCCCTTCTGGGCCTTTATGGTCTTCCACTTCAGCCGACAACTCTCCCACGGGCTCCTCCTCCTCATTCTCGCCCTCTCTATCATCACGGCGGTCCCCGTATGGCTTCTCCCAACCATCTGCAGTGATGGCTACGAGCGCCATCGGGACATGGCGAAGTCCTCATTCTCCACCATGAGGGAGATTTGGATGCTTTTGGCTTTGCCAAACATCTTTTTCTGCCCTCCCAGCGTTACGTTGTGGCTACGCCAGAGCATCGCAAAGATGCAAGAAGCTATTGTTGGCATGGGCGACTATGTCAGCAATAGCTTCGACTTCGACATTTCTTTCCCCGTTTCCCAGGGTAGGGACCTGACCCCCCGGAACGGCGAAGTCTCTGGTGCAGAGCGCTGGATGAGGCTGCTGTTGCAGGAGGCCGCGGACGAGCGACAAGCCAAGCGGGACGAGGAGGCGAGGGTCTTGGAGCAGAAGAGCAACGCAAAACAGGCTGCCTTGCTGAAGAAGCAGGAGTTCGACTGGATGCTCGACGTTGCTTCCAAGGCCCTCACGTTGAGAAGTCAAAGACAAGGCCCTCAACGTGTCCGCCGTGTCCCTCCTCCTCCCCAGTGCGAGGGATACAATCCCCGAAGACCCTCGGTGGCAGCGCTCAAGCTCCGAGATGAGGGGATCAATATCCCTGTGTACAGGACGAAGAGCACCCAGACTGAAGAGGTCGACCTTGTCGCTCGTAGGAAGGCAACGAAGTCACTCAGCCCGGCACCAAGGAAGTACGATTCCCGCGGTGTTCAGACTGAGCCGGTGGAGTCTCCTACTCGCGAGGAGCCCAAGGTCACTGCCTCCCCCGTCACCCCTCAGGAAGTCTCGCCATCCCCTGCCACAGCAAGTCCTGTTGGAGAAGAGCCTGCGACCCCTACCCAGGAAGAGCCTAACGGCAGCGCCATCACCAACACCAACACTCTCCCTGACACTGCGATTCCTGCCTCTCCTGTCCGCGAAGAGCCTGACAGCCTCAATGACACCGACCGCCCCTTACCCTCTCCTCCTACGAACCATGCGTCTCTTAAACAAGAAGAGCCTCACGACCTCACCAACACTGACAGCCCTCCTATCCCTCCTCCTGCAACTGTCTTTCCTGCACAGGAAGAGCCCAACGGCCTTATAAACACCAACTGCCCCTCCCTATCTCCCACCGCGAACCATGCGTCTTCTGCCAATATCGATGCCGCACTCGATAACATCATCGAAGGTTCCGCGCAGTCATTCACTGAAGGTTAGGAGCCTGAAGATGATATATATGAGGACAGCCTTGCTGGTGACCATGATATGCCAGATAGGGAATCAGATGAATCCGAAGTATCCCAAGAGTCACACAACCAGACGGTTGTTGCCTACGATACCGACGAGGAGATGGTCGATCAGGGGTTCTTCGGTTTAGAGGAACCAACTGTGAGCGACCGGCAAGAGGAAGTCGAGGACCAGGAAGCAAGTGTCAACGACATTGGGATGGTAGAAAGTTCAGCTGTGTACCCCACCCAAGAGGAACAGGAGAGGATAAAAGATGTGGCACCGGATGTGTTTGCTGAATTCATGGACGAAGATGACGACGAAGTCGGCGGAAGACCAGAGCCAAGGTCAACTGCCGCCTTCGACCGAATGAGAGGTAGATCTCTATCTCCCCGTATTGAACGCCCTCGATCTATCCAGATCCCTCCCATAACTGGGTCTCAACTTCAGTCCAATGCCAGTAACCAGATTATGAACTCCGGTCCAGTGGGAAACATGCAATTCCCCCGCTCCAGCTTCTCACTATCTGAAGAACCTGCAGAGCCAGCGGCTACAACTTTGGGCATCCAGTTTCCACCATACAATTTCGCCCAGACTCTATACACAAGTCAGGACGTACAAGCCCAGGCTCCGTTCACACAGGATGACCCCTTCCAACACCATACCATGAGCCAAAATGAGCAGGATGACCTGGCGAAATCGATGGAGGCGGAATTTGACATGCAAGACGTCCAGGGAACCAACTCGCAGACTATCCAGGACTCCCAGTTTCAACCAACACAGTCTCCCAGATTTAACAGTCACCCCTCTATACCTATCGACCCAGAGCTCGCAAATGAACTTCAAGCCTTAGTAGACGCAGCTAACGTTCCTCCCCCTCCCCCTACAAACCCATTTGAGACGTACAGCCAAACCTACGATGAGGTTCAGAGAACACGGGATGCACCTGACCTGGCCAAGGTGGCTACGAAAGAGAAGCTTGCTAACAGAAGAATCGCAAAGCCAAGAACTAGACGACCTGTTCTCACCCCTGCTCAACAGAACTTTCCACAGTCCTCAGTACCAAGTGAAAGCCCACAGCAGCAACCTCCTCTTCAATTGGAAGACACTCAAGCGAACGACATAGCTATAATGGATCCTGAGGCTCTGGGTATTCTGCAACTCGCAATGATGAACGATATCCCTATCGCGGGTCATGTTCAGACACGGGCGGCAACCCCTCCAACCCAAGAGATAACCACTCAAGAGGCAAGTGTCCAGGAGGAGATCATCCACGGGGAGGTCCCTCAAGAAAACCAGAACCACGAGAATACTGCAAACGAGTCCATGGTCACAGAGCAACTAGAGGTAGTCCAGCCAGTCACATCTGAGGTCCCGCGTCAGCAAACCGAGACTTACGTCGGCCCTTCTCAACCATCCCCTTTTCAACAGCAGACACCTACCAGTAACATGCCTCCAGAAGCCGGCCTTATCCAGGCTCAGTAACAACAACCTGTTGCTCCGATCCAGATGGGTGGATTGATTCTCCCTGGAGGTAACGCTGTGATATCTAACCCAACGACCACCCTACTACCTCAGACACCTCAGCATGCTGGCAAAGCTCCTCTTTCTGAAGAAGAAAAACAGAAAAGAAACAAAGAGCAGATAGAAAGGGTGAAGAAAGCGAGGGAGGCCAGAAAGAAGGCTGGGCCCAGTTTGTTTCACCAGCCGAGACGAGGAGGCACTCCTGGCCCCTCAACACCAATAACACCAACTACACCCCGACAGAACCCAGCAGGTTCCCGGCCTGAATCGGCCATAGAAGATATAGGAAGCCTCAAGATTCTTGAGGCAGGCGATATCCCTGTGCATCTGCGAGAGCAAGTCCGCGATGACAAGGACTAGAAGTGATTGACAAACAATCCCTAATCAGAAGCAAGCAAAAGCTTGCTTATGGAAATATCATGAAAGCAGAATGAAAGCGTGATGGAATCTGGGACAAAAAGGCTGGCTAGACCAGGCCATGTATAACAAGATGAACTGCATAAGAGCGAAGGAGTTTTGATCAACAGAGTTGTTTTATCGAGTCACAATTTTGGAATTTATGATATTTGATTGATACCAATCTATGGCCATTGGGTGGTGTAAACGGTGTCTATATATATACTCATCTATTTTTGACCCTCATCCAGCCGCTGGCTCCTCGACGAGGAGTGCTCTTATCCCCTGTCAGCATATCCTTACTGAGTTGATTTCCGTTTGCTGGCTCTTCTTCAACTTTCCATGCATCGTCATCCAGAACTTCCCAGTCCGGGGTAGGTGCCTCGCTAAGCAACTTCTTTTTAAGTTTATCTGCAAGCTTCATTGGACCAGGGAGCTTAAAGGTCTTGCTGAACTCGGTGCCCTCTGCGCCGCCCAAGTAGTAAAAGGTCGTGCCATGAGAATATTGTCCCATTCGGCTGACTTGGCCATCGGCCTCATTCTTAGATGCCTCTGATTCCCTCGTGGTGGATGTGGCCGGGAGCAGGCTACCACTGGTAGCTTGCTGATTTGTTAGGAGGTTGTGTAAGTTGCGGCCCATGTTGCAGATATCCTCAAAATAGGTCTTGTCGCCAATCGGCACCCCCTGTGTACTGCAAGCCCAGGCGATGTTATAGGCGAGCAAAGTCACACCCTCAATAAAGTAAGAAAATGTTGCCGGGTCTTCTTTGGCAAGTTGCGACAACGGCTTGTCGATATAAAGAGGCCTTGGGCGCGAAACACGTTGAGAGTCTGCATCCCCAGGATTAGAGGGGGTTGACAATCCAGACTGACTGGGAAAGACGGGATCTCCCGATCTGTAAGATGCAGACAAATTGAAGATAGTTGGTCGTGGATAGTCGCGATGAGGAAGAGTAATCGCCGCAGGGAGGCGAATAGAGAGATAATGTGATACAAGCATAAGGATGTGACAAATGTGGCTGAGAGAAGTAGATATCATCTCTGGTGTTGATGCTATAAATGTGTTAGTGTGTTGCTTTGAGAGAAGCTTAAGAAATCTCACAGTTCATTCCCATCAAATCGACCACAGGAATTCCACCAAGATAATACTCATATTTACCAGGAGAGCCGTCCTGGACACGTTCGAGTCCGTATAATCGGGCTGCCTCCATGCAGAGAAAAGATCGTGTACGAGCCATATCGTCGGCTCCACGAGACCATTTATACCTGGACATACCGATTTCTTTCTCCACGTCCTGTTGCCGCCTGATTCTGCGCTCAACCAGACCATCGGATACAGAGGCGATGTCAGCCTTGCGGCGGGAGAGTGCGGCTTTCCGGGCTTGAATCTCCTCTCTGGCAGCCTTGATATCACTTCTGAGCTTATCTGCAGCGGCTAGAATCTGTGAAGTCCTATCTTCAGCTGTCCGCTGCTGCGCTTGCAGCGATTCCTTGCGATCCTTGCTAGGAGTGCTCGTCTCATTCAATAGGTCGTTTATCTCTTGCTGAAGACTCTCATTTCTGATCAGGAGCTGCACATTCTCCATGCGACCCTCAAAGATTGCATTCCTGGCGTCCACGGTGCAAAGAAATGGAAGACGCTTTGCATCATGATTGCGATGACAGATATCACAGTCCATCTTGGGCTGTATGTTTCGCCACTTTGAGCGAAGTAGTAGTCGTTATTCGGTTGATCTGAGAACGATCGAAGGGATCACGTTCAGCCTTCCGGTATCGAATATGAAGAGCGGAGGCGCATGTTTATATGCACAACCAAAATTATATGCTTGAGGTGAATACCAGATGACTCTAGATATTGAGGTTGAAGATCGAGTCACGAGTCAAACGATAAAGGGCACTGGGTTGTGGCGCATGGACGTGCCTAAGCCACACAGGCAGCCAACCAAAAGATGCAGGAACGTCCTCAAGACTGTTAGTGAGTAACGTTAGGTAGGAGGCAGGCGATAGGTGATTGCTAAACTTCATGTTCTACATTTATTCTTCACGAAGTATCCATCAAAGTCTGTTCTTTCACCGATAACAGGAAATGCATGGAATCTGAACGATTCACTGTGATGAACACCTAGCGGGTATAACGCCAAAAGCATTTGAGCCTTTCAATCTTCACTTATAACATCTGCATCTTGCCTGCGCTCGTTTCCAATCAACACCCCCTGTTGCTTGGCCGACAACAACCCTTGCAACTCTTCAGTTCACCGCGCCGTGCATGTCTATCAACATGGAGAATTCACAACTTCCTCCGCAAGAAGACGGTGAGAACCACACCGGCCAGGACCAAGTCAAATCTCCTGCTTCCCAGGAAACCAACATGAACAACATGCAGAGACACCCGCATGCGAATAGCAGAACGCCTGAACCTCAGGTAGATCGACAAGCCAGTAACTCTGATACGCCGGATACGCCCGGTGTTCTAGAGCCTTTTGATTGGGATGAGTACGAAGCGCGTTATGAGGCTGCTTTGCGCGATGCCGATGAACAGGAGCGCGAGATTCTGAAGGAGGCGGATGCACTCTCAAAGGTGATTTATTGAATGGCTGTATATCATGCAACGAAACTAATGCATGAGAAGTACTTCAAAGTTTGGGCATCAGCGGCATCGGCGCATGACGATGAACGGGCAGCAAAGCGCTTGCAGACACGAAGACGATTTGTGAACCTCTCTGAGGAGAGAATGGAGCGAAAGCAAGAGCACTGTGAGCTTTTCAACTTCATTATTATACTATGGACAAAAACTGACGATCTGGCAGATGATCAAGTTGTGAAAGCCTTTGAGAATGCTCTGGCTCTTCTTAGATCCCAGTGAGCCTTCCGCTCGACATTTTCTTAGTTTTTTGGAAGCCCTATTTTCAGGCAACCATGTTCGCAGCCTCAAGACATGACCGAAGTTAAAACGAGAATACCTTATATCTTCTCATCCCGCCTTTTTTCTTCTTTGGTCAAACGCGCTCCTGGGACATTTCATCTCTTTTATTACGGTATATACGAGCTGGCTCAGAGAGCGCCAGCACGTGACGCAATTTCGGCCTGCTTGGACGCGTCTTCCGCCAATCTCGTCAAAATCCCAAGTCCCAAATCATGTTTGGCCTCGCGTCAGAAAAAACCCAGACATGCCGCAAACAAAAGATGTAGGGACAACAAGCGCGCATCCCACACCTAATGTCTCTCCTGTATGTACCCTTTTTTGTTCGCACCTTGATGTTATATATATGCTAACAGCTCCAGGATGATCTAGTTGCTTTCCATGAAGCGCATTTCTCACAAGCAGCCCTCGCTTCCTTCAGATCCGACTTCATAGACTCGCCAAGCAACGACCATGCCCAACATGATACCGTCGATGATGCTTGGGAGGAAGACGACGACGATGGCTTGGGCTATTACCCGGATGGTGTGAAGCGAACCTTGACGGATGAGCAAATCGAGATATTTCGACACTCCGAACTGGAAGCTTTGCGCAAGCAGAAAGAGAGGGAGAAACAGCTTGTTGCGAAAGCGACTGCATCATCGGGTGATGCCATAGACCTCAGTGGCGACAGTCATGCTCCCGCGCAAACCGAAAGCGTCTCATCTACCTTGCCAACATCTTTCCAAAGTAACAAGAAGCGAAAGAAGAAGGGATCGAAACGCGCTCGCCCCGAACCAAAGCCGGACTTGAGAAAACGAACATGGGACGTTGTTGACAAAGGCTTGGACTCGCTTGAATACGACTGAGCCTCCTCGAAAGACGTTTTCTACAACCCATCTGCCCTCTGCCTGTTGAGGATTTGTTCAGAGCGGGAGGTTCCCAGGTTGGCGACTAACTGTCGCGCCACCATCACTGTAGGCGCTCGATAGTCCCTTGAGCCACCACTTTTATTATCTACTGGTCGTTGATGAGTTGGTCAAATCTCTGCCACGGAAGACAGCCAGAATGAGTTTACGATTCGTCAGTCCACTTAAGCTTGTAAGTTGCTCGCGTCTGCATTTGATTTAGCCTCACCATGATGAAAACCTTTGTATCGTCATCCTTAGTCGGATCCGAGCTAGAGGTGTAGGAAGTATTGGCCTCGGCTGATGCGGACACCTTTGCAGCTCTGAAATGCCGAGCAA
Source organism: Fusarium torulosum (assembly GCA_900312805.1). Classification (NCBI taxonomy): domain Eukaryota; kingdom Fungi; phylum Ascomycota; class Sordariomycetes; order Hypocreales; family Nectriaceae; genus Fusarium; species Fusarium torulosum. The sequence goes on from ONZP01000148.1 coordinate 48,273, forward strand.
TTAATCTTCTCTCTGAATACGAGGCAGTTTATCGTTTATGTTGTGCAACTCATGTTTGTTCCTGTTACTGACTATCGATATTAGGTTCACTACAGTCAACAGGATCAGGGCGCTTATAATGTTGTAATGACGACTACATACCTAGTTAGTTCAACCTGTGCCATGGATGGTAACAGAAGTAGTGGATGTCAAACAAGGTTAATGAAGTTAATACATTAATTCATAATACACATGCCTTAACTCCCAACATGTCTTTTTACAGGTTTCACTGCTTTCATACCCAGGGCTAAGGTGAATTGCCTTTATTACATACATGTGGTGTTGGTACATTCAATCGCCAGAAACGGCCAGTAAATTTACAGGAGGAATGAAGTCCAGAACACTTCCTCAGGGTCTGCACAGGCCACCTGCCTTGGCTGCCAGGGCTGCTCAGGCCTTGTGATTGAATTTGGGGTGCTTGTGCTAATTAGTTATGGCCCATACAGAAGGCCAGAAGGCCAGAAGGCTTATCGAAGACCAGCTGATAAGCCATAGAGCCAATCACGGCTCAGCCCGCCAGCCAAAACAACGGGGTAACCTTGGGCTTGACCCGACTCGAAATGCCATCCCACCTCGATTTTGCAAACCCAAGTCAAATCAGGTCCAGCCTCTTCTCTTCAGCCTCTCACCTTGGGCTCGCCGAGTGACATACGAGCACCGCAACTTCACTCCACCTCACCTAACCTCACTCGCCAGCATCTATAGCACCCCCGACCGCACCTTACGATTATCAACACCAAGCGAAATACCTCCCTTTACCACCAGCGCCGCCCCCTCGCGACGCCCTCGTCTCTCCGCCCATCATGGCGCGCGTCTACGCAGATGTCAACCAGAACATGCCCCGCAGTTACTGGGACTACGACAGTGTTAACATCAGTATGTCCTCTCCCACGTGAGAGCTTCTTCCGACAAAGTAGCTGACCACCATCTGCAGGCTGGGGTGTCCTAGAAAACTACGAGGTTGTTAGAAAGATTGGTATGTCGATGTCTTCGATATTATCGTTGAGTCATTAACCCTTTTCCGCGTGCGTCCACAGGCAGAGGAAAATACTCCGAAGTTTTCGAAGGCATCAATGTGGTCAACTACCAGAAATGCGTAGTCAAGGTCCTCAAGCCTGTTAAGAAGAAGAAGATCAAGCGTGAAATCAAGATCTTGCAGAATTTGGCTGGCGGCCCCAATGTCGTTGCCTTGCTTGATGTTGTTAGAGACTCGCAGGTTCGTTCCCAGCCCTCATTGTCAGTCTTGCGATACACCCTGACTAACGCGCACTGCAAATAGAGCAAGACACCATCTCTCATCTTCGAGCACGTCAACAACACCGATTTCCGAAGCCTCTACCCCAAGTTTAACGATATTGATGTTCGATTCTACATCTTTGAGCTCCTCAAAGCTCTCGATTTCTGTCACAGCAAAGGAATTATGCATCGAGATGTCAAGCCTCATAACGTTATGATCGATCATGAGAACCGCAAAGTTGGTCTTCCCGACGTTGATCTCCTGCCATTGAGCTTACTAACAGTTTCCAGCTTCGTCTTATTGATTGGGGTCTGGCCGAGTTCTATCACCCCGGTACCGAATACAACGTTAGAGTCGCCTCTCGTTATTTCAAGGGCCCAGAACTGTTGGTCGATTTCCAGGAGTATGATTACAGCCTTGATATGTGGAGTCTGGGAGCTATGTTTGCCTCCATGATCTTCCGCAAGGAGCCCTTCTTCCACGGAAACAGCAACTCGGATCAGCTTGTCAAGATTGCTAAAGTTCTCGGCACCGACGACCTTTTTGACTATATCGACAAGTACGAGATTGAGCTGGACGCGCAATATGATGATATTCTTGGACGCTTCCAGAAGAAGCCCTGGCACAGCTTTGTCACTTCGGAGAACCAGCGATTTGTGTCCAATGAAGCTATTGACTTCCTAGACAAGCTACTGCGATACGACCACCAGGTTTGTTCAAATCCAATGATTCGCAATCCTGGTCAATTAATTCTAACTTTTGAACAGGAACGTTTGACCGCCAAGGAGGCCCAAGCTCACCCTTACTTCAACCCTGTCCGCGACCCCGAGGTCTTCAAGCAGCACCTCGCAGCTGCGAACGGGACCGCCAACAAGTCCTGAGAACAGCTCAAGTCGTTGCTCCCTGACACTCATCATCCACGGCGATCCATCTTGCGGTCACCCCTCACCCATGATACCCTGGACCGGCGGCTTCTACCCTTTTGTCGGTCTTCAACCCCTGATAGGATACCCATGTTAGGAAGATAATCTTTCGACTGCATCGAATTTGATCCTATTCTTTTGTGACAGTGTATCCGTACTGGCCCGGGGGGTTCCTGAGATGATTTCACATGGCCTTCGGCCATGTGATTACCTCTTACAGCTTTGGTGTTACGTATGAATCGATCGGTTCGGTGAGGGGGAAGCTTGCGCGACATGCCTTCATTTCAAGCACGGGTATGAATGAGGGTGATGTGGAATGAGACAATGTGGTTTCGGCGTTCCAGGTTCTGGGGTTAAAGCACACTGGGACGAGGGCTAATCTAATTATCAACAAACTTCACCTTTTTCTAGCTTTGAGTTGGAAGTCTTCATGTTTTGGGTCAGTCTTTATCAAGTAACATAAGGATCAAATAAGACCAGCGCTGTATTTTGTTATGCATTGTTTGTCTATGTGTGTTTATCCCACATCCCGTCCCCTGTCAGGATGACTTATATAAAGTGGACGTACCCGTTTATATGCAAGTGAAGCAATAATCTCGGCCACATTGAAAACCGTCTACACCACACGTTCGTACCGTGCCACCTGGCGTTTTGACAGCGCCTATAGGACTGGACATGCCATGCAGTCGCCTCTTGCTAGGCGTCCTATGAATTTCTCTAGTTAGAGCAGTAGAGTGCCAGACCTTTTTTGTTGAAGGACGGATACTATTTGTTTTTGACGCGGACTTGACTCTGCGAGTCAACTCATCCCTAGAGCCATCAGTGTCTGATTCCGAGTCAGATACAAAAGAGAGAAGGGAGCGACGTGACGATGGTGCGCGAGTGGTGAGTATAGAAGTATGGCGAGGAGTGCGAGGCCTTTGGGAACTAGAAGGCGGTTCTGGAAGAGGAGCGAGGCTGTCTTTTGGCTTTCGTGGTGTTGATGCTTCCTGGACAGTGGTTTCATCGGGTAATTTAGGAAGAGATTCTTCTTCATCGGGAGTAGGTCCATCCTCAAAAGTGGCTTGGTCGGAAAAGGCATTGTCGTTGAGAGGCTCTTGGTCGTTATATGAATCGCCATTATCGTGCGTTCCTTTGTTATGGACGGGGGAAGCAGGCGTAGTAGTGTCAGGTTGGTCGTCTTGAACTTTTGGGTTTTCGCCATTTTCAGGAGCCTCTTCCATAACAGTATCAGCTTCTGGCAACAATTCCTGTTGCTTTTGACTTGCCGAATGCTCCTCTGAAATAATTCGTTCTTTCTGGGCGACTTTTTTCGGCTTAATCACATCTTCTGTTGGCGACCCATTATCATCTTCACCTTGTTGAAGTTTCTCCCTCAACCTTCGGGACCGAATATGCTTGTCCAAAGCAGGGCTGATGGGTTTCGTCTTCAGGAGCCATTTGAGTTTGTGTGACAGGTGAAGAGATGTTTGCGTTGCTTCGTTGTCTGGGTTTTTGTCTACTGATTTTCGCTGAGCACCCTCGGTAGGTGTAGTTTTCTCTGAGGGATATTGAGTCTCAGCTTCTGCTTTCAGACTCGCAACATCCGATTTCCTTGGCCTTCCAACCCTTCGCTTTTGTGGATTGGGGTAGCTATCAGCTGTCAATCCATTAATGGTAATAGAGGACGCAGATTTGACGTTGGAAAGAGGTGCCGGCTCCGCTCTGATAGCAGGGGAAACGGGTCGGTCTTTGATAGTTGATTTTCTTGATCTCCCTCGCTTGCGTTTAAGAGATTGTGTAGCCTGATCGAACACGTCCACTACTCTGGTCTCAACTCTAGGAGTAACTCCTTTCGTGGTCCTCACCGGGCTGTTTACACGAGAAAGAGCAGGCTCAATACTCAAAGTCTGATCTTGAGTTAGTGGCTTGTCTGGCAGATGAGTGATTGCGCCCGAAGTTCCAGCATGGCGCCTAGGAGCTTTGATTCTGGAGAGAACTAACGGTGCCTCATCATCTGAAAGCTCCATTGTTGGCAAATACCCAGAACCATCTAGTTTAGTGTCGGGTTCCCTCGATTGTGATGCTTCGGGAGCACTACTGTTGAAAGGAGTTGCCGTATCCTGAGAGTCGGGTATAACCTGCTTCTGAAAGACCACATCTGCTTGCTGATCTTTTGTCGTTGACTCATTGATTTGTTTCTTTTCCAAGCGTGGACCTCTTTCTTCCTGGGTGTTATCAATGCTCTGGTCGACACTCCGGTATTCTTCTCGGACTGATGGATTTGCTCGGTATAGCTCCACGCTCAAAGTCTGGCATGACTTGCGCCATTGTTTTGCATCATTCCAAGAGATTTTGCCCATATACTCGGTCTGTTTTCTAGCTCGGCCAGAACGTCTTCGGCTAGTATCGTCCGTTTCGTTGTGTTGGTGTAACACTTTAACGGAATTTCCACCTGTCTCTCCAAGAAAACTTTCTTCGTGCGCTTGTGCATTACCCTTCCTGGCCAAACTTTCCTCTCCTGGAGGCATAAGATTCGGTTCTATGACAGGCGCCAGATCAGTAATTCCAGAAAGCATCAAATCATCGTCCTCATCACTGGCATTGATGGTTTGGCCAGATGATGGAAATCCTTGGCTGTGAGATTCCTGCTCCTTAGGCTTAGGATTGCGCTTGGCATTGCTGTGTGGAACATCCGTTCCCTCATCCGCAAAGGTGGCGTTAGTCTCTTTATTGGTCGAAAGTTTTGATGACCCTTTCATAGAGCCTGCACGTTTGGTCCTCTTGGCCCAATTACGACCCCAGATAGAGGTCTGCCCATTGTTGGTAGGAAAGTCGTACCTACCTCCTGTAAACCACGGCCCTGGCATGCTATATGGCATATTGAAGTAAGGAGGAATGTCGTCACGGCCCCAAGCTTGCATAGGAAATCCAGGCATCATTCCCCAAGGTCCAAAACCTGGAGGAGGTTGACCATAACCCAGTGCAGCACTAGGTCCGAAAGGCGGAGGACCGAATCGAGGATCGTCATGGGGCTCAGGGTTAAAGGGCGGTTCTGAAATTTCATTCCGTGGCGATGGATCTGAGTTGTTGGCTGTTTTTGGACCAGAATGTGGTGTTTGGTCGATATTCGTGCCATGATCTTTCATATCTGTATGTGTATCTTGCTCCTTTGTGGTTGACGTTTGACTCTTCTCATCGTCGTCCTGAGAATCTCGTACTTCGTTGACTTGCTCTTCATCTTCTGAGTATTCTTCTGTCAAGTCCTCAAGCAAAACTCCTTCATCCTCGTCGGCATTGCTGTCGCCCTCCACCCAGAGACCTTCGACATCGCCCTCATCACGCATGCTCCGTAAATGACCGTTGTTGACCACGATCTCTCCAGTTTCCATGTCGATTTCGTCGCCAATGCCCTCAAAATTGCGACTGTATTTTTCGATAATATGGGCCATAGTAGATTGCAGTTTATGGTCGGCATTTGCACGTTTGAGTGCGAATTGAATGTCCGGATCTCGGCGGATTTTGATCTCCTGAGGATGTGACGCAAGCTCATCGTCGTCGTCGTCTTCATCTTGAAGTTCTTTCCGGGATGAAGAGCCATGTTGACGTTTCTTTGTTGCTGGCTCCATTGCCTTGGCTTTGATATATAGAATATTATTTTCTTTGTAAAGGTCGAATTGCTATAAAGAACATTGCGGCATGGACCTTGAAATGCATGCGCTTGATCGCTCCTGCATTCTTTGATAGGCAACTGTGGTTGGAGGAGCAACTGGAGGGCTCTTGACGTGACACGACGCGTTTGAGGGCCGTGCGTCGCGTAAAGTGCCTGAAGTACCTAGAATCCAGGTCCAGTTTGGCGGGGTTAACGCTAACTTCAGTGGACTCGACACCATGCATGACAGTAGCGATAGTCTATTGACAGCTTGCTACGGAGTACAGGTATCATGAAAGATATTTATTAGCCATACTGTATTGTGTTAGCTGCTCTCCCTGGTCCTTGTGTATGTTTGAACTATTGTCTGAAAATATGGTCAATCCTTATCGTAATATTCTCCGAAACCTTTTGATCAGGTGCACAAAGCGGTTCGTGGCGGCCAAAGCTAAACACAACGTCACCGCTATACTAACTACCTCTAAACCATTTAACTAACCTTTGTTACTTTCCTTCCAACTTCAACATATTTGACGCATTTCGCTTCTCCCCATAACTCAGTGCAACACTACTCTCCACAGGCCCGACCCTATTATCATGCGCATTAGTTAAACGGAGCATGAATTGTCAGAAATGTCGCCAGCCTCTCAGGCTGGACGGTTCTCTGGAGGACCTCAATCCAGCTGCCTACGATGTCCTCGTTTGTATGTGGTTCTGTCCAGACTCCCCGGCACTTCTGCTAACGCTGTCTCAGCATCTACATCGCCACAAACACTCAAGAAATCATCCGTGCCAAACCCGCCGATTGCGCAGCCGCAAGAGCAGGCGCGCAAGTCATTATACGACAGAGTGTCGCGAAATACCGGTCCGCCAACGTTCAAGCGCAACCATGGAGGACACCCTAGAGATTCATCGATGTCGTTCGTCCTATTGTCGGAATCACAGATGACACAACCAACTCAGTCGCCAGACCCTCCTACAACTCCAACAATACTGCGCCGCGTCAGCTCCAGTCGAAGTAATGCAGATGATCCTGACGCACCTGTGGGAAATGAAATGGACAGGATCAACCGCCTGTTCGAGATCCTCTCTGCGCGATCCGATATCGATCATCCTATTTGCGTCGAGTGTACAGAAATGCTCGTGGAGGGCTTGCAGAAGAAGCTAGAGGTTGCTTCACGTGAAAGAGACGCCTATGTCAAACACCTCAAAGAAACCAAGGCGAGCAAACCAAGTGAGGAGGATATGAAGGCTCAGGAGGAGGCGCTACGGAAGGCTGAACAAGACAGAGCAGCAGCCATGGAAGAGTTGAAGAAGTTGGAGTCAGACAAGACTTCGTTGGACGAGGAGCTCGTAGCCCTCGAAGAGGAGTCACGGCAATTGGATAAGGAGGAAGAAAAGTTCTGGAGAGAACGAAATGAGTTTGCAACCAAGATGGCCGAGTTCCAAGCTGAAAGGGACAGTATCAACGCCAAGTATAGCAATGACTCGCAGCTTTTGGAGAAGCTGCAGCGGTCTAATGTGTACAACGATACATTCTGCATCAGCCATGATGGCAGCTTTGCGACAATCAACGGCCTCCGACTTGGTCGACTTTCCAACAAACCAGTGGATTGGCCAGAAATCAATGCAGCTTGGGGACATGCATTGCTGCTGTTGGTGACCGTTGCGGACAAATTGGCATACAGATTTGATGGATACGACCCGCAGCCTATGGGCAGTACATCCAGGATCATCCGATATGAAGTGCCGAGTCCTTCATCAAGCCGACTAGGCAGCCGTGCTGTCAGTGCGCCTCCTAAGAAGCATGTGCTTGAGTTGTACAGCTCCGGGGATATGCCTCTTGGACTGACATTCATGCATCGACGGTTTGACAATGCAATGGTTGGTTTCTTAGAACTTGTGCGACAGTTGGGTGCGTTCGTGCATAGGCAAACAGACGCTACTGGTTCACCGCTCAGCCTACCATATAAAATCGACGGCGACAAGATTGGAGATGTGAGCATTAAACTTGGCATTGCGCAAGATGATGGTTGGACAAAGGCGTGCAAGCTGACGTTGACATGCTGTAAGTTTTTGCTCGCTCACGCCAGTAACGTAACGTCAAGCGCAAGGAATGGGGCCAATTGAGTGTCAATGAGCTTGTTTGCTACTAGCTGTTGGGTTCATTCTCTTCTTATTAACAATTTGGGTTTATGAATGGATGTGGAGTTTAGGACAAACTGGATGGCGTTATAAGATGGTAACAGGAGTACGAGGACTTCTTTCCAATACCTTGTGGAAAGACTTCATATTATAAATAGCAACAAGATGACATTGGAATGCAGCCACAGCAGGGCACTTTGTCACTCGACCATGCTTGAATACTGCTAGGTACTTAATGTGTTGCTTCCTACGATTGTTAATATAGGTTTCCTGCCATCGCCCCCTACTCCTGTTAAAGGGTGTCAATGATGTCGCACTACCAGCCTCTGCGTTCACACATTGCAGAACAAACAGCATTCATGAATAGGTGTTACTTACAGATTAGTACAGCAGGCGTAGAAAAGTTCTAATAACTTCCTCTCTCCCATAGTTTCTACACGATTATACAGACTACAATAAACTCTTTTTAATTTATATAAATTATAACTAACTCTCTTTAGTTTGTACGATGTCATATAGTCTTATCCTAGGATTATATATAAACTCTTCTAATTATGATATATTTTATATATTAATATTAATATTATTATATACATATATAGTTGGCTTATTATCGAAATATTTGCACGGAAGTATACAAGCAAACTGACCATGTAATTAGATAGATTAAGTGTATTAAACTTCTGACAGTTTTCCAGCCGCCCATAACCAGGGTTTCAAATCTCATGTATTCTCTTATAAATTGTACTACTATGGGAATATCTTAGACAGCTTAATATGTCCCTCTAACGTACTGTGTCGATCCTGGAACTGCTCACTCATACCTATAAGGCGTTTGCAGTATGATAGTGCAGAAACAAGTGAAGTTCATTTGCATGATTGGCTGAGAAGCTCAAGGCTTACCACGGGGCATTCTGGAGGTGGTGCAACCTAGTGAAACTCAGCCCGATTGTACTAATTTCAAAACTTGCAATTAATTCATTCTTTGCATCAAGGAGGGGCAAACAATTTTTTTTATATTCTTTTTTGAACGAAAGTGTATTTCTGCTTTTTCTTCGATTGTCTATATAACTATCATGTCGAGGTAAAGAAGACCGTGGTATAGCTTCACATGTGACACAAAATAGGGACCATTGCTTACCGTCAGCCAAGATGCCTAATATGCAGCATCTAACTTAGTGTCCAGACGGTCCATAGGGCTGTGCTGCAGTTTGCATATCCACCAGTACTTGAGGTATTAGGCACATGAAATAATAGCTTCCAAATGATGCATCACGTTAGGTACAGTGGGTGTGCAAAGGTTTTTATAACTTCCTCTGTTCTTTTCGAAAATATGCAATAATTTACCAAACTTATATATATCACTTTTATCTTCTTATGATCATTTAGTAGAACTTTGTATCCTATCCAATTATCGGAACCTGCACGGGACTGTAGTAAGTACTACTATCCTTGGTGATGACCGAGGCACTGTGTTACACTTGGTCAAGGCAAACAACACCACCTCGCATAGATGGCTTGAAAATGGCCATTGCTGCCTTGACCAACGGCAGAGATACTTACCTGATTGGGCAAACTCTATCAGTTCACTATGATAGGATAACCTTAGCTTCCAAGCTATTGTCTATAGGTAGACAGCTTACCTTCATAATAAATGCTTGAATCTACGGTATAAAGTAGCGACTTCTCTCGTTGTTTCTTTCATAACCAGGACAGTCTCTTCTTTCCTATCTTAACAGACTGTCTATCCTTTGTTATCTCTTACCTTCTCGTTACTTGCCTTAGCACCTACCTACTCTCTACTTTCGTTTTTGTCACTATCATCATGGACATTCCTCAACCTCATGAAGTCCAAATCTTTGACGATGACACCAGCTCCATTGCCAGCTTCGAGGATATTCCTCCTCGTCACAGACCCAGGACTAGAAACCTGTCTAGACGAATCATTTCCCCCCCTCCCAAGCGGGAGATTCTCAAGGTTGATGGCAAGGTCCCAGACGTAATTCACGTCGTCAAGTATCTTGGCTGGCGAGACAACGTCGTAGAGTGTAAGTCGTTTTACAGTACGATATATATATATATAATACAATACTGACAAGAAAACAGTCCGTCAGAGTACCCAGCCCTTTGAGAGCATCTCACCCTATGGATCTCACGGTGGTCTCGACCTTGCAGATGGCGAAGACTCGACTGATGAAGAGAAGCCTGTGCTTGAGATTGTTACACGAGTTTTGCCCAGGAGCACACCCCATCGCCCTCTTCATCCTCCTCCGCCTGGCAGCCCACGGGACCATGACAGACCTATTACCGGAGCATTTGAGCAAGTCGATCATTGTTTCGATAGCGGTTTGCCGGTTTTGGATTCAGAGCCTCAAGCGACCGGCCCTGAAGTGACCCGCCCCTTTATGATCATTCATTCGGAACATCTCATCAACGCTCTCAAAGCCGTTATGGTATACTACCCTTACGTCAACTTCGACGGCAAGTCCGTCAAGATCACTGCCCCTTACCGGGTTCTCTATCATCATCGAGAGGAGCTTGCCTACTATAAGCATCGCCAGCCATCTACCCATAGCCCAGAATACACTTCCACCACCGCTAAGCATATCGATGTCCTTCTCAAGTTCCTGGATGAGAACCTTGGCGACGATATCCGCCGTGAATCAGAGCGTCACCAACTAGCTACCCCGAAAGCCACTTTTGATCTCTTTTGGCTTCTTCTAAAGCCAGGCGAGGTTATTTATGCTAAGCGTCATGATATCTGGACCCCGTACATCATCAGTAGCGTCAGCATAGATCAGGGGAACAGCGATCCCTATGATGCCTACCGAGTCCATTGCTGGATGCTTGAGTCCAATGGTACCAAGGTAAATCGTTTCATGTCCAGCTTCCACCTCCCCCAATGGCTCGGGGAGCAAGCCATAGGAAGTCTTTCTGTCATCCCTGCCATGTTCTGGCCTGAGGATCTCGAAGCCCAAGGTGGAATGACAATGAGAGAAAAGAACATTGCACTTGGGAAGCTGTACTGGGAGCTTTTGAAGCGCCCTACCTACATGGACTATGAAGGCCATCTGGTCAACTCTGGTGCGAGGAACAGACATTGCCGTGGGCCAACCGGCTTTATGTCCGGTCGTGTCATTTGTGATGCTCCCGGCTTTGACAACTTTTACAACCAGGGACCAGACGGCTTTCGTGGGGACCGCTACAATCGCCGGCCGCGATACAGTGAAGGGGCACCTCCTGTGAAAGACCATCTGCCTAGAGATCTTCCTTGTTGCGGATGCGATGCTTGTATGGAAGACCACTCAGGCCGAAACACGAAGAGCCCATATCGCGGCTTCGAGGACCTCGACCCAACCCGAGACTCTCCCCCCGATAACGAGATCTTTTACCTTCTGTGCAGCAAGACGATGCCCGGCTTTGTTCTTGGTGACAGGCGCTGGGGTCACTTGAGTATCGCCAATCTGAAGCCGGTCGAGAGTGATAAGGAAGCTTTCAAGTACCTTGTTCTTGATGATGAAATCAAAATGACTGTCAAGGCCTTGATTGGAAAGTTCGCAACCAACCTGGGCGAAGGAAAGGTATCGCCTTGGGGTAATGACTTTGTCAAGAACAAAGGAGAAGGCCGGATCTTCCTTCTGCACGGTGCTCCTGGTGTTGGAAAGACATGCACGGCTGAATGCGTTGCTGAGCTAACCAATCGACCCCTAATTTCTCTGACCAGTGGCGACCTCAGCGTTGACTCTGACACCGTTGAGTCCAATCTCAGCTACTTCCTCGAACTCGGTCAGCGTTATGGTGCTCTTGTCTTGCTAGACGAAGCTGACATCTACCTCGAACGCCGTCGGTCCAAGGACATCATGAGAAACGGTCTTGTCTCCGTCTTCCTGCGTGCGCTCGAATACTATCGCGGAGTCCTCTTCCTCACTACCAACCGCGTTCAATCCTTTGATAGCGCGTTTCTAAGCCGCATCCATGTCGCTCTACACTATAAGAGCCTCAGCCATGAAGATCGTGAGCGCATCTGGACCTACAGTTTTGACCGTCTGAGCGATGACTCGAACGGCCGGATTCAAATTTCTGGTGCAGCTCGAGAGTTCGTCTGGAACAGTCAGGATGTCCGCAGTCTTAAATGGAATGGCCGAGAGATCCGCAACGCCATGCAAACTGCGCTTGCTCTGGCTGAGAACGAGGCTGAAGAAGAACACACAGAGCGTATTACTATCAGCGAGAAGCACCTTCGGGCTGTTATGAAGATGAGTCGTGGCTTCCGCGACTATATCAAGAATGCAGTTCCTGTTCAGGGCTTCGAGGATACTCTTGAAGATTCCGATTCTGATATCGAGTAAACCCATCCTTATCCAATTTTCCTTCCTGAATCTAAACATGAAATTTTGAGCTGGGGATGCAACATTTCTCTTTTGACAAATTGGATCAATGACTGGTATTTGTTTTCTTTTAGGTTACGAGTTATGATTATCAAATTGAACAAGACTAGGCATCAAATATGTACCTTCTGTGCAAAAGTTCCCACCGTGTGGTAATAAGTGTGAGACTTGCGTTTCTCACTGCGAAAGCACTACATATGATAGATAGTATTCCAACGATCAAGTCTTCTTATCTAAATGTTGCATATAAGTGCCCAGATAGTCTACTATGCAGTTGACCAGGTGTGAGAAAAGAAACACCATTAACTCGCCATCTTGTTCACCATAAAAGATAAACTGGCGACTAAAAGCATAAACACAACCTTAACTGAATCGCAATGTGTACCCCGGACCTTGTACCTAGATCCTTTTCTCTTTTCTTCTACTTAATTCATCCGAATATAGTCTCTTTCAACTTTTCCTTCTCTCCGCTACTTTCACACATATCATGGAACACACCTTCTTGTTCCCAGAGTTCCTTGGGTGTTCCAAACTCTGCGACTTGACCGTCGGCAAGAACGAGGATACGGTCAAAATCAGCAATAGTGCTGAGACGGTGTGCGATGACAATGAGAGTGCTGTCAGTGAACTCCTCTCGGATGCTGCGCTGGATGAGCGCGTCGGTAGCCATATCGACAGCTGATGTAGCCTCGTCGAGGACCATGATCTTGGGTCGAGCCACAATAGCACGAGCAAGACAGAGAAGCTGGCGTTGGCCTTGGGAAAGATTGCCACCAGATTCGGAAATGGGACTCGATAAGTCCCGGAAGATATTCGTGTTCTTGGCCGTTATCGTCGATGTTGCCGAGGCGGGCTCGTTAGCAGGCGTTGCTGGCTGAGAATCCACAAGATGCACCCGGCTCAGAGACTCGCGGAGCTCATCATCTGTGTTGTCCTCGAAAGGATCAAGATTGGATCTGATAGTGCCTGAAAAGAGCACAGGGTCCTAATAAACGTTAATCCATGTATGCTAAGACGCTGACATCGGCTGCAAATACCTGAGGAATGATGGCCAGACGAGATCGCAAGCTATGTAGGTTAACCTTAGAAATGTCCAGTCCGTCGATAGTGACACTGCCAGAGCGAGCCTCCAGAAATCGGAACAAGGCAAGGGTCAGAGATGACTTTCCAGCGCCTGTACGTCCTACAACACCAACTCTTTCATTGTTCTTCACATCGAAAGAAACCCCTTTAAGCACGGGCGGCAAATCAGGGGCGTAGGAAACCTCCAAATTGTTGATTTCCATGGTTCCTGATGTGGGCCATGCAGCAGAAGGCTTTTCTCCCTCGAGTGATTCTGTCTCCAGCTCTGTATACTCAACAACCCGCTCCGTCGAGTTCATGTTCAACTCCATGCCAGCGTAGTTTCGAATAGTCCAGAGAATACTCTCAGCGAAATCCATAGCAAAAGACAAGGTAAATCCGGCAAGAGCAGCATCCATACTGGGACTCAGAATGACGATGATTCCAACAATGGTCGAGAAGAGAGTACCAATGAGACCCATGCGCAGGCCCATCCATCGGTTCACAAGCCACATGTAAGAAGTGATAATAGCCCACGAGTCAAGCTTCTCATACATCCTGTCAAAGTAGACTTGCGTTTTCTTATATCCTCGAATGGTAGATACGCCCGCAAGAGCTCCGTTGAAGAGTTCAAAAACCGGAGACTTGCAATTACTTTCAAGTCGCTTCAGCGGTCGTGCGCCATAGAGATACCTATTTCCTAGGAGGATACCAAGTCCAAGCAGGACGATTGCCAAGGGGATGACGATACCTGACGCGAAGAAAGCGGCGACGCAGACACCCACCAACGCCAGCAAGTTGGAGATGAACTGGGTCCAATCAAGGGTGATACGGTTGTCGATGATGTTGAAATCGGATGAGAATCGGTTTAGAATTCTGCCAACAGGAACAGTATCGAGCCATCTCAGGGGAGTATGTAGAACCGTAAATAGCATCTTTTCAAAGAGCGTTCGGCTTGCTTTGATAGCAAGGAAATATGCCCAAAAGAATCGTAAAGTTCCAATGATTGCTGTGGCACTAGAGATGGCAATGTAAATCCACAAGTAGTACTGTAAGTCATAGTGAGATTCGGTGGTCTTGAAGTCAGGTGCAGAGCTGTATGGGAACTTTTGAAGCGAGAAGATAGAAGCATGGCCATGTTGTTGATGAAGGCTACTGGCTGAAGCACTCTCGTCAACATCGCCAGTCCAGATTCGAAGCCACCAAGCTCGACCTATTATTGTTGTTAGCGATACATTTTTCACCAGAACCTAAAGGCGTACCAAGAATTCCAACTTCGTAACCAAGGAAGATAACTGCGCAGATACTCCAAAGAAGTACGCCACCACTATCTTTGAGATAGGTCAAATAGACATGCTTCTTTACCACGCCCTTTTCTCGCAATTCGTCCTGGATGAACTGCTTAGCATTTTTCGAGGGCACCTTTTGTAGCGCGTTGTTTTCGTGATTCTCGGCCGGATCTGTGATTGAAGCTTCCTCAGAGTTAACAGCAGTTGCTGAGCCTGTCGTCTCGTCTTCCAAGGCTTGCTGTGCAGTCGCTTCGTGCTGTCGAATCTCCTCCAAAGTTCCATCTTGGACAAAGTCAGATACCAAGCCAGCGTGTAGAGCAACGCCTGCTCCAAGCTCAACGATATACTTCGCTCGCGACTGGACCAAAGCAACATGATGAGTGACGAGAATTCGCGTTCTTCCTTTGCAGATATCGCCTGTGACACATTTCTCGAAAATATGTCGTCCAACGTGTGCGTCGACGGCACTAAAGACATCATCCATAACTAAAATCTCAGCACGCGAGTAGATAGCTCGGGCCAATGTGACTCGCCACTTCTGCCCACCACTAAGATTAATACCATTGGCACCGAGCTCCGTCTTGTCGCCATCTGTCAAAATGTCAAGGTCCTTCTTCAATGCACAAACCTCGACGACCTGGTCGTAGCGTTCCTCGATGAAGGGGAGGCCGAATAGGATGTTGTCGCGCAGTGATGCACTTTCGAGCCAAGGAGTTTGGCAAACATAAGCAATAGATCCAGGAATAATCCAATCGCCAAGATGTGCTTGTGCGTCACGGCGCTCTGCCGGAGAGACAGTCTTGGGTACGTGAACAGAACCTTCTAGCACATCGCTCTCGCCAAGGATGGCAGAAAGAATCAAACTCTTTCCTGTGCCAGTCTTACCCGAGATGACGGATAGCTCGCCAGTAGGGAAGCTGATGTTGAGATTTCTTAGAATAAACCTATCCTCGTCGGGTGTCTCGTCGTCTTCAGGCCAAGCAATGGATGCATTTTTAAAGGCGACCTCTGGACCTTCTGACAGTGTATTCTTCATCTCTGGGCCGTTCAGATATGTCTGGATTCGCTTGAGGGAAACAAAGGTGTCGACTCCCATAGAAATGAGCTCCGGTAGCACTCCAAGTGACACTTCCAGAGCCTTGAAAATTCCAATACTAACAAAGGCAACGGAGGGGAGAAGCTGTCCGTTACGAATAGCGTAGACTGCGAGAGATGTTGCGGCAAGAAGAATGGGACTGACTACCCAGCATCCAAAGAGACCAGTGTCAATAACGAAAAGCCCCCATAGGGTCTTGAGTTCCCTTTCTCTCATAGTCAGGATACGCTTCTCCCAACGACTCTCAAGTGCAGCGAACTTAATCTGCCTCATACCAAGCAAAGCTTCGTTGACCACAGCCAACTTCTCGTCGCGAAGTTTCATCAACTTGTCCGATCTGGAGAGCAGTTCTCTGGAAAAGTAAGTGTTGGCAGGAAGAGTAAGACCCCAGGCCACTAGGCCGGCTGTGAAAGGAATCCATCCAATCAGCTGGACAAGAAAGAAGGAGAAGAAAATCAGCTTGAAGATGCTGTTGATAATCAGGAATTGGTAGCCTGTAAAGTTGGAAATTCGCAAAGCATCAACGCCAACGAGGTTGACAATGGCTTGTCGGGATTTCAGGACACTCGAGCCGTCGTCGGGCTCATCCTCGTCTTTCTTATCAGCCGCCCCATCCTGCGGCGTATCTGACTCCTTTGATTTGTCTGCTGACTTGACGTTCTTTCGTCGGAGGGACTTCTCAAAGATGAGTGTGGACATCTGAGATCTAACAGGCAGGGCGATACTAGCGAACGAGTACCAGAATACCCATCCTTCAACCCACTTTGGAAGGAATTAGCATAAGTGCGATGAGTAGTTTATATGCAGGAAACTTACAGCATCCACGAGGTTAAAGCCGGCCATTGCAAAGACCAACACCCAAAGTTCCAGGTCGGATGATCCAGGTAGTCCTACATCACGCTGCTCAAGGATATTGATGACTCGTAACATAGCCCAGAAAGGTAGAAGAGCCAGGAAGTTTCGGAAAACAGTAAGAAAGAGCTGCACCGCGAATGGAAACTTGTAGGCCCAAAGCAACGAACGAAAGAGGCTGCCTTGGGGCTTAGAAGCTAGCCAGTCCTCTTTGAGGTCTGCCGCTCGCAGCGTCCGGTCCACATGAGGAACATCGCTAGCATCTAGGTCCTTCTTCTCAACAGCGTAGGTAAGAAGAGGAGCAATCCAAGACCAAGTGTAGCGGTTAAAGGCAGACACAGTCCATTGATCGTCGACTTTGTGGCCTTTGAAGAATACGTCAGGTCGACGGGGGAGTAGCACGCTGAAGAAGGAGAGGGCGACAACAGCAGCAACGTTCACGGCGCGCAAGACAAGAGTAGTGATGCTGTCGTGAGAGGCATACTGGGTTTCCTTAGTTAACTGAGGCACAGTAATAGTGGTAACGACAAGACAAGACCCCAATAGCCAAAGTCCAAGGTCATGGACCTTCACAGATGAGTGATGGGCACTCAAGGAGATAGCATGCAAAATAATAAGAGCCTAAACGAAGGGATTGTCAGTGTGCGTTACCATCGGTATGAACGTATCCTACTCACCCAAGTGCCGGTAATCAACCAATTCTTTAGCAACAATGCATCAGTATGCGGGTTGAGCGAAGATAGCACGGAGATGGCGATCGAGGTTCCAAGACCTATAGTGGACAAGGCCAAAATGAAGATTTTGGGAAGCCGGTTTGAAAAGGCGGCAATGCTTTCTGGTGTACTTTTTCCGTCGATATCCTCGTAAAAGTTATCCTTAGCAGTGCGCTTTCGTAGCTGGGTGACGGCTGTGACTAGAGCAGGCGTAGTGGCCAATGCCACAACAGCAAGGCCTGCACCAGTCAACCCAACATCGAGGTTACTGGGCGCAACCATGATTGGTTGGAAGGACGCGCTGTAGACGCAATGGGCGAGAAACGCCGCGATGCAATCTTTGTTATCGCCTGTTGCTATAAGTTTGTCGCTATCTTTGATTGAGCTTTGAAGTCTTCTGAAACCCGACCCAAGAGCAGTCGATATCAAATTCGACGTGACTCTGAAAGAAGAGGAAGGATGCGAGTTGGAAGAAGAGGGTGGCAAGGATCCAGCAGAGTCTTTATGGAACTATGCAAATCGGACACCTCTTGCACATGTAGGTAAGCTGGCTGGCTGATGCCGCTCCCAGGGAAAAAAAAGACGGGACCTCTAGTATCCCCGGTTGAGTGGGTTGAGCCAACAAAATAAGACGTCAGAAAGATACAGACTAGATCGGTAATCAAAGGTGCGGACTTTATTGAATCGGTCTTGGTCTTCTTAGTGCTTCAAGGAACCGCTCGAACCAGGTTGCCTGGGATAAATTTGAGGGGGGGCTGACGGGGTAAGGGTCGTACTCCTCAAGATATCGCTTGGAAAAGGTCATTGCTGGGAACACTATCTAAGCCTATCCGTCCATTAGTTGAATTGCAAAGTTCTTCATAGCATGATATCAGGCTGCCTGTGACTCTTTGCGGCGAGACATCAACGATCCGTAAAGAGTATAGTAGGATTTTGCTCTGCAAGGTATGATGTGCATGGAATCAACGGGATCCGAGTATCGGGTGTACCTCGTAGTACAACATTGATGGATGTACTGCTTGCTGCTCAGCATCGGAACAATCAGACAAGATACTTTGATAACCCTTGGGTCTTGGCTTCATGTTCCGTGTATCTCTTGTATCGAGCAGAATGAGGCCGGCATCGTTCAGTCACCGCTCGACAGTCACAAGCAGTGACAATGCAGGGTCTTTTCAGGCTGACCAATCGACGGAACAGACAAGCCGGTGTGGTTGGGTGAGATGGGCAGGGTTCACCGCGATCAGCAATCATCTTGAGTGACTGTTGGAGAGAATATGGTAGATATTAAGGCAGTAGAATTGTGGTCTTGGGAAACTTAGGCAACATGTTGATCTGTATGCAACTGCCTGGAATCTTAGTCCGCTGTTGATTGGTACAGGTCGTCTTTATTCGCATCTATAACAAGTGAGGTTGTTGTAGGTAGAACATTCATAAACGGATCACTGGTGCCGGTAACATGGGAACGTCTCCGGGATTTTTGGCCCGTGCGAGCGTGCATTGCTAACCCATGGATCTTGGAAGGTGGGACCCGGCGAGCCGTTTACGGAAGGACCAACGGGTCAACTGTTAACACCATCATGGATCTCGCTAGATAGCCAAGGCCAGCATAGGTAGGTATAAATAGCCAGCAGCAGCAATAGCGACCCAACTTCTGCCTACTAGTACATAGTATGGTATCTGAGACAGTAATTGATAACTGCCTAAACATATTCACTAGTCTATATCACGGTTACGCGGCATTGATAAGTAACTCATTCAAAGGGAACTGTCAACGAACTGGACCCCATGTTAGGAAAAGTTACCTTTGCACACAACGTTGATCACAAACCCTTTACAGTGACTCTTGTGGCACATATCCTCCTAGCTACTCAGAACTCTCTTGAACGGCGTGACTCATCAAACCAAGCTCGTTTTAACATTGGTACTTTTGAGACATGCATATCTATGTCCCGTACAGGATAATATTGCATCATTATAGAAGGCTAAATCACGAATGTTTCGGGAAGACGCATGCAATCGGCGACTTATTGGAACAGCTACGAATACTGGTGTATAAAGCTACCTAGGTACCTACTTTGTCTACCTGGCTACCAGACACCCTGAGCGTTATCTCCGCTAGCCGATATTCAGCTAGACCAACTCAAACCTATGATCATGATAGTCAGTGTAGGGTAAAGTGCTCTCGTTTCTAAAGTACGTAAATGATATACAGTCTCGTTCGACATCCAATGTTAAGCCTGGGTCGCATTTTATCGCAGTTGTAACTCAACTTACACGAGCTATTCCCACACTCCATCTTACACCACTACAGGTGAAAATGGATTTGAGAATGATTGCTAATGCAAAACAGATAAATCGTAACATGGTTGATGGAATAAAAATACGTAAAGTAGACGTGTTTCACCATCGAGCAATAATAAACAGTATTGTGTCGAAACTGCGAGTTGAAATATCCCCGGCCTTATACTCAAAAGCGTTTCAGGGCACAGTACGGCCAAGATCACGATGACATTCAATCGCAGGGCTCGGGCAATCGACAAAGGTGGCTTAATACCACCGATTCAACCTGCAGGAAACGCGCAATGACAGCTTGTCAATTCTGTCGCGTATGCGAGACAAGGTGCAATATGTAGCTGCTGTGTACGACTGAAGTGCGTCTATCCTTGACTTGGACAATGGAAGGGGGGGGGGATTTCGAAGATATAATCTCAAATAGCCAGATTGTTGACCGCGCCAACGATTCAGAAAGATTGCTTCAAAGAAAAGCCATATACCGAAGGATATCCCAGATGTTGAGCTTATGCACATTATTAGCGAAACTCCTTAAACTCCAATATCTGGAAGTCAATAGGCGAGGTTATCGATAATACGCAATATCAAGCACAAAGGTCAACACAAGAACAAACCGGTGAAGCCGAATGACTTCCTTCTGCCGTTCTGCGTTGCGAGTTTCCGTTACAGTGGCAGCCCCGATCGACGTCCGTGACCTTAACCCATCATCATTGAGTTAGTCGCATTACTGACTCCTCCCTACTCAGCATAGAGTTAATAGGACCCTGGGTGCAAGTCGAGCTATACACATTTGATAGTAGATGGTGTTGATGATCCATTTGAGTCTGTCTCTCGGCTCTTCCTCTACTCTCACTCCCGTCTACGAGGGCAACCCGACGAAGAATAATACCAGAAATTAAAGCACAAACTAGACTGATAGGCCGGATTGGTTGTATAGAGACTTACCTCTCTAAGAATGATATTTCATGCGCTTCCCATGAAGTTATACCATCGTAACGGCCCCATACTGGACCTGTCCCATTTCCGCTCACACCCGTCTCCTCCGTCCTGG
The DNA here is from genome assembly GCA_900312805.1 of Fusarium torulosum. Taxonomy (NCBI): domain Eukaryota; kingdom Fungi; phylum Ascomycota; class Sordariomycetes; order Hypocreales; family Nectriaceae; genus Fusarium; species Fusarium torulosum. The sequence goes on from ONZP01000148.1 coordinate 68,991, forward strand.
CACACATGGACTCGCATCTCTAGGTTGGTCGCCAAAAAAGTATTTTTGAGCCTTAACCGAGAGTCATGTCCCGTTAAAACCATATGACCTCTCATCATCGATCCCGCTGTTATCGAAAAGATGTTTAGGCTAGTTATAATTGCAAGATATGCATAAGAGCGTAGATGGCCTTTGGGAAATATGTGCTTTGTTTTAGGCCAGCCGTTTATTAACCTCTCACCTTTTAAGATAGGCAAACATGGCTCTTACCCGGCATAAATGTGATATCTTTGCCCTCTTGGTGGCCTCTCATCTATGTTTGTAATACGATCCCCTTATCGCAGTTCAACTTCAGCATAGATCTGTCCATCTTCAGCAACATACAAGAAGTACTGTTCGCAAGAGACAGTTCAGAACTCTCGATAAAGCTACTGAAACGCACGTTCTGGGAACCATGTTTCTATCCCTACTAAATAGTGTCTAGTTCGTTGGCATTGTGTTCATCAACGTCTTTGGCTTTCGCTCTGCCTGCGTCCCTTGTAGAGCTTCACAAATCTCCAGAAATCACTACTTACTGAAGACAACAAACAATCTCGATCATACATTGATCGCGTTGTGGCCATTCTCCATTCGCTTAACGGATATAATCTCTCTTCCAATTATGGGATGATGTTTGAGTATGTCAACCTTTCGTCATAACGTGCATCAACTTTGCATATAACGTCGTCACTACCTTGTTGACACAACTACTTAGGAGACAGCCTGGAAAGCAGGAAGCTTGTTGATAGTCTCTGTAGGCTACACTATTCGTGTATATTTCAACAAACGCAATGTTATAGTCCTTTGATGTCAGCCGGAGCATTTCTTCAGATGGCGAGTCTTATGAAGATGGGTGGCCTTGAAACCGCGAACTCTCCGCATCTCATCCATGCTGGTATGATATTGTTACAATAGCTACCATATTTGTCATTAGTTTCTCCTTCGGATAAGCTCCCATCCATCATGTCGTTGCCGCTGAGATTCCTACCTACGATGGATCTGCGTGACCTTACATGTGCTAATGGTACTGTGTCTTGTCAACGGCCCTTGCCTCTAGCATTCCATATCCCTTCAACAAATTATACGCTGGGCTTGGGTCCACGATCTACTTTATGCCTCGCACCACCTCATTATTAGCGCTATTGTTATCATGTTTCTACACGCCTGAGCGTCGGAGCAAGACGTTGGAAGAGGTTGATGGGCCATCTGTTGAAGGCTTTCCTATTCGCAAGTTCCACACTGCCAGCCTTGCCAAAAATAAAATGCCATAGATAGCATATACTCTTTGAGCTTGAGCTTCTGATGATTGCAATATCAATGATTATCTATCACAATCAGTAAGATGCCAACGACTTGGTAGAGCGGAGTGCTATGTTAGAGGCAGACGGCCATTGAAAACCATTACTAACAAATCCCGGGATGGTGACAATTCCCTTATTGTTCCTTGGGTTAACCCCAAAATAAAGAAGAAGAAGAAGAAGAAGAAGAAGAAGAAGAAGAAGAAGAAGAAGAAGAAGAAGAAGAAGAAGAAGAAGAAGAAGAAGAAGAAGAAAACAAATCAGTTTTCTACAAAATAGACATTGTATTCCAATACTCTCATAGATGCCTATTTTCAAGCCTTTCGGCCAAACAGATGGCTGAAAAAGCTTACACCTCTGAATGTGAATTAGAAACACTCTCTAGAGAGGTATAAGACTTATCGGTCCCTTCAAAACACATCATATGGATCAGCTAGGCTGTTACTTAGCTAGCCGGTCTTCTATGATGCAAGAATGTCGACCGGTAAAGAAAGATAGCTTTAGCCGAGTTAGAATCCTTTTGGTTCTTCAACGATACATTGCCATGAGGTGCCTTATCTAAGAATTGCGAGGTATTGCTGCCTTGTCGAGGTCGATTATGGCCCATCCATGGCATGTCATACCCCCTGTCGTATACGATATACTTATACGATTTGAAGGAGAGTGTAAGGAGTAGCTAGTCCTAGTTAAGTTTGGGGTTCAAAACTGTAACGATTATGGCAACTAGCAAGGGATTTGAGTCACAATTAAGTTCAGAGTCGAGTAATTAATCTGCTTAACACGAATGGATAACTTGTCATTTGTCTTGATATGATCCGTGTTTCTGACAGCTGGGATGAACCCGTCGTGGTCTCCATAGTGATGAGATCTAGGCCATTGATAGCTCTGCAGATGATCAAGACGAACTTTTTGATTGGTTCTTAACCATCATGGATACTGGCAATGACCTCCCCGCCGCAAAACTGCCCCCACTTGGCACGATGATTGTTAGGTCTAGGGAGTCGATAACTTAGTGATCAGCTACCAAGAAATTTGTTTACTTTATATACGGATACGGAATACGGTATTTAGGAAATCAAAACACCTTGGAATAGGCACCAGAGGGTTTAATGATGCAGAACAAAACGCCGCAGGTCAAAAGGAAAATCGTAGTAAAGCAGCCAACCGGAATTGCGAACATTGTCTTAGATATCCCTTTGAGTTTGTGCTGCCAGCGGTTGATTCCCGTGATTCATTGTCGGATGTTTCCACACAGATAAAGTAAGGCACTGAGACAGAATCAAGGGGGCATTAAACTTTTGGTTTCTGGTCCTTTTGATGGGTCATCCTTACAATTGATCTTTCATATGTATGACTCCGTGCACACTCGACTCCTTTCTGGGGTTGATGAGCTTTGGCCCCCATTCCCTCTGGTGTTACTGCAGTACTGCTACAGTCGCTGCTACTGCCACTGTACCGCCTGATCCTGTCTCAGGACTGGATAAACCGTCCATAGAACCCCCAGCAAGCGATGCAGCCGCTCTGACAGCCAACCTCTTTTTTCTTTTTCTTTGCAGCACCACATTGTGCTGACGGCCAAGAGGGCAGGGTACCTAATTAAGACGTCGGCCATAAACCGTAACAGGTATCATGATATTCAGGCAAGGTTCCATGCAAGTTCCATTGTTTAGTGTAGGCGGGCTTGGCTGCGGCGCGACTGTAACTGTCTTGGAAGCGATCCGTCAGCCTCCACCGTCCACCACTGAAATGCGTTGCTACACCACGCTGCGGCGTGCTGCTGCTGCACTTGCGATGCGATGCGATGCGATGCGTTGCCCTCGTGACATGCATTAATCCATGGACTGGACGCTGGTCTCTATTGGATCAATCCCATTAATCCCCCATGTGTGTGATCGCCCGCGCGTCCGCCGCAACTTAACCTTTGCTAAGCAAAAGCTATCCAATCCGTCCACCTACAGCTCCAACGCCTTGCATCCGATAAGTTACTTTCTCTAATTAGTTAGGTGACACGCTTCCAAGCTAAGGTGGGCTTGCTAGGCTGGTTCAATGCCAAACAACCTATGCCTCGTGCCTCGTGCCTTGTTCCTCGTGGGCCCTGGCCTGTGAGGATAGTGAGGTTGTAAGATTAAGAGTTGGCTTGAGTGTGAGTGTAAGAAGTGAGGTGAGAGGTTGGCTCCAAGGAAGTTAGGTGGTGGTACCTTACTGTACCGTGCTGTAGGTAAGGTAGGCATCATTTCGCCGGAATAAACCTCAATCGTGCCGTTTTACTCCTCTTTTCCGCACATTTACTTCCACTTCGTTTCTTTCTTCTTTTCCCCCTCCTCCCTTTCTTTATTACTTGATCATACCGAAAACAATTGTCAACACCCAACTTGCCTCCTGCCCGCTGTTGTCTCTTCATCCCTTAGCCCCTACCGCTTGGCGTCTAATCAAAGGCTTCCAGAGGTCCACACCAGCTCCAGCCTGGAGCTCTCCACCATCCAAACTCACCCGTTGTTACTCTACTTTGGCACTGCCGATTGCCAGTTCCATCACTGCCGATAACATCCATCGATAATTATTCAGAGTCCACTCTCGTCTTCTTTTCTACTATTCTTTCAATCTCCACCCATAAACATCCGCGACTCACTTTCACCTTCGACCATCGACCTTACTCGTATTCGAGTGTGGGAGTTATAGAGCTAGCTCTCCAGTCTCTTCTCCCACAGTTGCCTCATCAGGCGTCTCCCTTACTTATGCAGCTTCCACCCCGATAGCCCAAAACGTATCGTCACGATGAAAGCCGCTCCTCTTATTATCAATTGGCACGACCAAAATGCCCCGGTCTACTCGGCTCATTTCGAACCCACTGGAAAGGGACGTTTAGCTACCGCCGGTGGTGATAACCATATCAGAATATGGAAGGTTCAGGTCGATGGGGAGGACCGCAAGGTCGAGTACCTTTCAACTCTTTCCAAGCACAACCAAGCCGTCAATGTCGTGCGCTGGGCACCCAAAGGTTGGCTTTACCTCTATCCTCTTTGAACTGAGTCCCCTAACAACTTTCTTTCTAGGCGAGCTCCTAGCCTCTGCCGGCGACGACGGTAACGTGATACTCTGGGTACCCAGCGAGACACCCCAGACAGCCTTCGGATCCGATGCACCAGAAGACAAGGAGTCGTGGAGGGCTAAGCATATGTGTCGATCTAGTGGTGCAGAGATCTATGACTTGGCCTGGTCTCCTGATGGTGTGTACTTCATGATTGGTAGCATGGATAACATAGCGCGAATCTACAATGCTCAGACAGGTCAGCATGCGACAATCGTCGACCCATACCCAACAATATCTGACCCAAGAAACAGGAACATTGGTGCGCCAAATCGCTGAACACAGTCACTATGTGCAGGGTGTCACTTGGGATCCCCTTAACGAATACATTGCGACTCAATCCTCCGACCGATCGGTTCATATCTACTCTCTAAAGACAAAGGATGGGCAATATACACTCAACCAAGATGATAAGACTCCTAGACTTGCCAGCCACATAAAGGCCGACCTTCCTCCTCGACGAATCTCCTCCAGCAGCCCTGCACCTCCCGACTTTGGCCATCGCTCATCGCTCGCCGTTCTCGATGCGCCCTCCATCGGGTCACCTGTGCCTTCTGCGCCAGGTACGCCTACTTCGTTCGCGCTCCCCATGAACCCTCCCAGCGTCATGAGCCATAGCCGTCGATCTTCGTTTTCCTCTCGACGATCTGTTTCGCCAGCGCCATCCATGCCTTTGCCTGCTGTCATGCCTATGGACCCTTCACCTAAGCCATCGTCGGCCTTAAGCAGTGGCTTGGGAATGAAGAACGTCAACCTCTACGCCAACGAAACTCTCACGTCCTTCTTCCGACGACTCACGTTCACGCCAGATGGTAGCTTGCTGCTGACTCCATCTGGACAGTACCAGAACCAACACCAAGCAGAGAGAGACGCGAAGCCTACCTATGAAGTAATCAACACAGTCTATATCTACACGCGAGGCGGTATCAACAAGCCTCCGATTGCCCATTTGCCGGGCCACAAGAAGCCATCGGTGGTGGTCAAGTGCTCTCCCATATTCTACACACTGCGTCAGTCTCCGCCAGTCACACGGAACATCACCATTGACACATCATCCTCGGAGGAGCCTATACCATCTCTTCCAGAGCCTCTTTCAAAGCCATCACCGGCGCCTTCTGTCATGGAGCCACCCCCTCCGCCATTGAATTCCTCTGATTCTAAAGGATCGAGTTCAGACGCAGCTTCGGCTACCCCAGGCCCAAAACCTGCCTTCTCTCTTCCCTACCGCATGGTCTATGCAGTTGCTACACAAGACTCAGTTTTGCTCTACGATACTCAACAAAAGACTCCTATTTGTGTTGTCAGCAATCTTCATTGCGCCACCTTTACCGACCTCGCCTGGTATGCACAACCCCTTTCTAGCTGCAAATTATACTAATCAATCGACTAGGTCAAGCGATGGTCTGACTCTGATGATATCCTCATCTGATGGCTTCTGTTCTACCTTAACATTTGCAGCCGGAGAACTTGGAGAAGTCTACAAAGGCGAAATTGGTCCACCCAAGTCTCAAACAGCCGTCTCATCTAACCAGAGTACCCCCATGCCAACACCAACAAACGCTTTTGCACCGCCTTCGCCCTTTCCTAACGGCTCACATCACCAACATCGCAATTCCGCAAGCTCGTTTACTGCACCCTCGCCACCTCAATCGGCCTCACTTATTTCGCAACGTCCCTCGTCTCCTACGAGGTCGAACTCGACGTCTTCGATTGCGACTATTACCACGCAGGCTAGTACCGTACCGGCTACTGGCGTAGTTACCAACCCAACCCTTATTTCCGGTAATGTCCCAAGTATTTCCGCAACGAACACAGGGAAGGTAACAGGCGTGCCACTGACAACACCGCCCGAGACACCTCGAAGTGCCACTGGTAGTGTTGCAGGCACCAAACGCGATGCAAGTGAAGGTGAGAAGGAAGAGACCAAGGAGCCTAAAAAGAGGCGAATTGCACCAACTCTTGTGGAACCCAAGAGTTAAATCACAAAATCCTCACTGAAAGAGAGTAATACTCATATTTCAAAAGTGTATTTTGTTTCTTTGTTTCTGTAGTGTTCTGATTTGGAGTGCCTCGATTACACGGACAAGGAGATCCGGGATTTAGCAAGCATGGAAAGGCGTTTGACGAGTCTGATTAAGACGGGCTGATTTATATCGGATTGCATGACTAGGCAGTCATCTGAATCAGCCTGCAGGAAGGGATTATCGTCGGGAATCAAGGCAGGTGAGCTACACAGCCATGCACTGAGGTAGTAAAAAGGAGATACGGCATTTGCCTGGGTATTCATATAGTGAACAGAATACACTTTGATAGTAATCCCTCCAATGGTGTGCCTTAGTATCCTAATAGTCCTACTTCAAGACAGGCTTCCAACCTTTGCGTTGAATAAATTTGTCCACGCCCTCATCTTTGAGAATATCGGCTCCTTGTCGCCCTGTCACTACACTTCGCTCATGATCCGACCCATGGACATAAAATGGATAGGACAAACGTCCGTTTTCTGTCTCCTCATTTTCGACCTCTCTGGAGTTTTGAAGTTCCCAAACTGAACGACCATTTGTTCGCTTCTCAACAAAACCACATGCCGAACGATCGAGTGAAAGATACCACCGCCGTTGATGTACACTACGTATGGTATTGGAAGCTCTCGGATATGCATTTGTTCTGCGAACCTCCTTATCTTCAAGTTCACGCAGCTCACGCTCCGTTGCAGATAGACCCTCTGCGTCGGTGCTCTCGTCGACGTTTGTGGGAACATCTTCACTCTCATCGATGTCGCTTTCGTCTTCGTCGGTCGTCTCAGGTTGAGTATGCATTTGCACGCCCCGGCGTCTTCGCTTCCGAGGTTTCCTCCCGCTCCTTACTCTACCAGCCACATCTTCTGACTTAGTCAGACGGAGATTCAAGACATATGGGTCTGGTAACCGCGATCCGTGTAGGCGAACGCGGATCTTGCGGTTCTGGAAAGCTGCGTGCAACAGAGCCTGTGGTGTTGATGGGGAGGACGAAGTTGGAGAAGAAGGCGGTGACGAGGGATCGGTTGGTGGTGAGTGCTTGCTTTTACGAGTTAGTATGCTGTATGTTCCCGTATCCCAGATAAGAAGAGGGCCGGTTGAGGTTGAGGCAGTTTCTATGAGATGATTCTGTTTATTCGGTGTTAGTTCTGCGCTCATGGAGTGTGATTAATGCCATACCCATAAACAGTGAATTCGCGTTTCGGTCGCGTTTCGATTTAATCTGATACTATTGGGGTTGCCTGGGAGTCCATACATAATCGCCCAGCTAACGCTACTGGACTCATTGATTTGAAGACGGAGGTCATAGTGTGTACCTGCGATCGGGTGATCATGTTGATGGATAACAAAGTGGGCGCCCTTGGTACTTCCAGCATTAGCCGTATATAGTGACGCATATGAAGATATTGATAACGGTGAAGGAGTAATGATGTGTTTGGAGAGGAGATGTTTGAAATGGGAGAGATGATCTTCTATAGTAGCCGATCCAGATTCTATCTCAGCAGTTGCTGGTGGCTGTGAGAGGAATGGCGAGTCTAGAGTCCATTCGAGGTTTCGTTTCTTGATGAATGGGTTGGGAATGAGGCCTGGACTTGGGGGTCGTTTTCCAGTCATTGCGTTTATTTTATATATTTTTTCTATCTTTCATTGCTTAATGTTGTGATTGAGTTTATGTTGAGCCATGATTGGCTCCTGGGAGCTCAATTCTAGTTGTACAACCGCTTATACAAATTGAAACTTAGTAATCGGCTGGGTATTTGATATTAGACATAACAAGTGAGTGATCCGAGACAATGACAAGAAACCTCTTATCCTTTTACATTTGTTTTCGCCATAAAGAATATATTTTGGTTTGTGTTTTTAACCAGACATGATATGATGAGGCCCTTCATTATATGGTGTTGGACACTCAGACTTACCATCATACACACCAGGCAGACTATACTTACCTATCATAACTAATGCTTTTAGTCTCGATCGCGAGCGAACCCCATCTCTTGGGGTTTCTATGGCGGTTTGTGGCTATATAAGGTAGGTATAATTGACGTAGGTAGTATAGGTTTAAAATAATAGATACATACCTGTTTAGCATGCAGCGTGGGGAGGCCGATGGCTTGTGGCGAAACCGGAAAGCATCAGCGTGAGCATCACATGGAAAGTTTCAACCGGCTGACGTTAACGGACAAGACAAAACGGTTTTGTGTTCAGTGGGATCAGATAATAACAGCCAAGTACCCGCCCATGATTGCAGTAAACAATAAATACGTATGGAGATATTTATTACCGTGGATTAATGTAAATAAAAGATAAAGAATTTATTAAGTATTTAATATCACCCATCCTCATAAATCTTTACTTCCTCAAACAGGCAAAAACGACAAGAGGCAGGCGGGGCCTTCATAAACTTAGTCTGCCGAGGTCTGGCTCTGGTTCGGTACCCGTCTTGCCCCCGGATTTCTCGTCCCTTTTTAAACTTGAGCGCGCCTGCAGTTCAGGCCTAGGTTAAGTGAGGCTCCACTATTCTTTTATCTCTAATCAACACCATCTGTCCCGGCTTTTCTCCTGCGACAATTCTTCCCCTTCCTCATCCTTCTAATCCCGCCCACGCCCACGCCTACGCCTGTCGCGATCGTCCATATCGCACAATTTAATTCCTCAAGGAGCAGCAATAGCGACCGTATCCTCGCTCTCGGCTGCACTTTTCCCCGTATCCCGAGGCAACTCCGTTGTCCCCGCGCAACGCGATAGCGCTAACTGGGGGTTGCATACGGAGTACAATCACGGAGTCTGACTCCGATCTTGCGTCCGGTACACTTCCCGAGGTCCACCAAACGTCACGAGGAGTGGCGAGCGACCTAGGCAAGTCCACTTCTCCTAGGAGGCTCAACAACTCGACGACTCAAATTCTGGCACTGCGATACCGTTCTTCGGTAATTCATTGTCCGGAGCCGGTTTCTACTCCTTCCCACCTCACCATACCAATCTATCATAATGGCTTCTCCGCCTAAACCCTGGGAGCAGCCTGGCGCGGCTACGACTGCTGGTAAGTCGCGACAATCCTGTCAATCGATTATTCCTCTCTTCTTCAGCCCTTTTGCAGTGTTCTATACCAATCATCTATACCTGAAAGCTGAGTCAAAGCGCGCAAGCTTACCTTCTTGACTCTCTAGCCGCTCCGTCTATGTCATCCTCAATTGCGTCCGGAGCTACTGCCGCATCGCCCACTGATTCATCTGCCGCCCCTCCGCTTCCCAATCGACCTTCTTCTCTTACGTCTGCTGTCAACCAGAACGCTGCCAACCACAGCCGAATGAATTCCTCACCGTACGGCTCCATGGGCGGCGCCTACTCATCGCCCTACTCGTCGCCCTACACGCGCATGGGTATGGGTGGTGGCATGGGTGGCTATGGCGGCGGTTACGGCAGCATGTATGGGGGAGGATATGGTGGTTACGGAGGCGGCATGTATGGTGGCATGGGCGGTGGTATGTACGGCGGTGGCATGGGAATGCCTGGCGATCAGAACAGCTTGACCAACAGTTTCAACAATAGCACTCAAGCCACCTTCCAAATGCTCGAAGGCATCGTCACAGCCTTCGGTGGCTTCGCTCAGATGCTCGAGAGCACCTACATGGCTACACACTCCAGCTTTTTCGGTAAGCCACTTCACTTGCCCACACGCGATAGCAGGCCTTACTAACAACCCCTAGCTATGGTCTCTGTCGCTGAACAATTTGGCAACCTAAGAGACACTCTGGGCTCAGTCCTGGGTATCTTCACTGTGATGCGATGGATTCGAACTTTACTTGCGAAGATTACTGGCCGGCCGCCACCAGCCGATGCGACTGCTCTTACCCCAGCTGCCTTTGCTCGTTTTGAAGGCCGCAGTATTGGCCCTGACGGTAACCCTCTTCCCACCAAGGCTAGCAGGAAACCTCTCATCTTCTTTGTTCTGGCCGCATTTGGTATTCCTTACCTTATGTCCAAGATGATCAGGACACTTGCCGCCTCACAAGAACAGGAGCAAAAACGCCTCCAAGCTCAGGCTCTCGAAGCGCAACAACCCGTCGACCCTTCCAAGCTGGAGTTCTGCCGACTTACCTTCGATTTCCTTCCTCAGCCCAATACCGGTATGGAGCTTGAAGCTCGAAAGGGGGATCTGGTCGCCGTCCTCAATAAGAACGACCCTTCGGGCAACCCTAGCGAATGGTGGCAATGTCGCGCCCGCGATGGTCGCCAAGGCTATCTTCCCTCTACATACCTCGAGGTTATCAAGCGTCCGGCGCAGGAGCCCAAGAAGCTCAAGGCCGCCCCTAGCGAGAGCAGCCGCACCAACTCTTTGACAAGCTCAATTGCCCACCCAGAGGAGGGCAACAAAGAATATGCATCCGCCGACGGCATGCAGAGAAGCCACTTCTATTCATAGGTGTTCGCAGCTACTTCAGGAACGTCGACAGTCATCCATGAAGACGAAAGCATGTACTATTCTGTCTTGATTAAAGCTATGGTGCATTTGGTGATTGGATTACAAAAGTCATCACGGAGTTGGTTGGATTTTCATACACATTTTAGTTCCTAGCGTTCGGGTTGATTACATTTTGCAATACCTGGGGAGGTATAAATCCCTTCGAGATACACATTATATACATTCTCTCAGCAGGCCATTGTACAGGGCTTAATCAGGATTTTATTGCTCTCATTCATCTGACACGACGTTTAACTGCGAGAAGTAGAATGCTTGTCGAGATCGACAGTGACAATGGGAATAAATGACTGAAAGTGAACTCGGGACTTGAAATCCGAAACTGTCAAGTTTCAAGGGTCCAACTAGTTTAGTCGCATAGTCTAATCTATTTGACAAGCTGATGCACTAGTTAGTTGATGAACTAATAGTCGTAGGTCAAGACCTGACATGTCTAAATACATGTCGAGTATTCATCATTCGAGTCGTCCCAACCGCTTCCTCTACGCTCACCATATATCTATGAAGCATATAGCCCCGTGTAGATGGCCACAAGCTTTAGTAGAGTTGATAGGCGCTTCTCCGGGTCCAAAGGTGAAGACCGAAAATGGTGAACATGGACACTTAGAGCGCATAGATTTTGGTTCGGGCATCAGGAGACAAGAGTCTTTTACAGTTGTTTCTTGATTTTTTGATAATAGCCACATTGAGGTCTTCACTTGATGAGGTAAATCCCGGAGTTACATCTCTCCTTTTCCAAACAGACATGACATCCTTTGTAGACAGTCTGGACATACCCACGCATCTTCACATGTCTTCCCTGGAGGGTAAATCTTCACACAATAGCAAATATGAGAACCAAAATAACCCCTTTTCACACCCCTTACGCCACTCGCCTGTTGATACCTCGTTGGTCAGCCCTCAGCCTCGTACGCGTTCGACTTGTGTTTGGGCTGGAACTTGAATGTCGGGTGGACGGGACCAAGGAACATCTCACTGTAGATACACATGATTAGCACACTTGTTTTACATATCACAATACTTGTTATGCCATTCAACGAGCGAACTGTAACTTACCTGATCTTGATCCAATCTCTGAAGTTGGTGGACGCCATGAGTGTCTCCATCTCATCTCGGCCTTGGTAACTGGGTGGCCGATCATTGAGAGAAGGAGGAAGATACTCAAGTAGTCCAACAGGAATGTAGCGGTGGGTGAAACTGAGCCACTCGAGAAGGAAACGACGGGTGAAGCCAATGCCGAGTTCGTCAGAGCCCCAGGCGTCAAGGCCGTAGCGTACAAACTTTTCGATGTAGCGGAGACGCTCGCTGGACGACTTGTCAAGGTACTGGCCCTTTTCGATCTCCTCAAACAGCCAAGGCTTGATAAGGGCACCGCGGCCGATCATGACGGTGTCGACACGAGACTTCTCAATATTCTCGTAGTATTCGGTATGAGAGTAGCAGTCGCCGTTGCCAAGGAAGTACATACGGCCGTCCTTGGCGTTAGGGAGGCTGCTGGCATCGGGTTCAGCAATAGTGTCAGTCAAGGCATCCTTCTCTTTGTTGTAAGTCTTGATGAGTGCAGCACATTCGCCGATGTAGCCCCAATCGGCTTTCTTGGTGTATCTCTGCTCACGGCTGCGTCCATGAAGAGTGAGAGCAGCGCATCCAGGAGCACCAAGACGTTCTCGGTGCTCTCGTGCACCGAAGGCCAGCTTGCCAATGAGCTGGGTGGCTGTAGGTCGGCTGTTTCGGATACCAGTGCGAATCTTGGCAGTGATGGGGACTTCCCCAGACACGGCGTTCATGCCTCGAATCATTCGCTCCAACTTGCCAGAGTTTTCGAGGAGCGCCGAGCCACCACCGGACTTGAAAACCATATCAATTGGGCAGCCACAGTTAAGATCGATAAGGCGAAGATGGGGACAGAAGCGGTTCAGGACGTCAGCGGCCTTGGTCACAACCCAGTGATTGTTTCCGGAGATCTGTGCACCGAATTTGATATCCTTAGAGTGGTCGTAGTCATCAAAGATAGGGATAGAGCCGGTATTGAACTTGGGAGGAGTAAGCTCCGAGTCGTGGACCTTGAGAAGTGTCCAGTCGGCCTTGGTTCCTTGGATCAAGGGCATACTTAGAGCCATCTCCGAGTAGGTTAGTTGGGCGCCAAGCTCAACACAGAGTCGACGGAATGGCAGGTTTCCTTGTGTGGTGAGAGGTGCCAGAGTAGGAGTCTCAGGGCCAAAGTACAGACGGCGCTTCTCAGAAGGCCTAAAGGGGGGGTCAACGTACCGAGCACGAAGATCCTCGATACCCTCATCGGACTGGTCCTTGCGGCGGTTCATGAGTTCCTCACTCAGCTTGGATTCCTTGTTGAGCCAAGAAATATACTGCTCCGATCGTGTGAAGTCGATTCGCTTGCGGTTGAGGTTGATTTTCTTATCGATACCAACGACATTGTGAATAGCAGGACGCTGCTCCTCAGACCCTTCATCCTTGGGCGCACCGTTCTGGCCACCATCAGCTGCAGTGTTGATGAGAACCAACTCCTTTCGGCCGTCCTCATGCTCGATTTCCTTCATATGGCTCTTAACAAAGCGACACTTCCAACCTGAGGGACAGTGGCCATGGGCTTCAAACACTGGGCATTTGCCATCAAAAGTCTCGACATCGCCTCGGCGTCCATCCTCGAGATACTTTCGGATATCATGGCAAAGTCTGCATCGATCGCCAAACTTGCACTCTCTGGGAGAAAACTCAGGATAGAAGGCTCGGCTATTACAGAGACGAAAGGCATCGTCGAACTTGCCAAAGTCACGTTCTGTGTTCTGGCCCTTCTTCTTCTTTTCCTTTTTGCCTTTGTTAGACCTGCGCTCGCCGTTTTCCTCGTTTCCTTCGGCAGTGCCACGCGCCTCAGCTGCGTCGTCGTCGTTTACAGTATCCGAGTTATCCTTTTGCGCTGACAAGTCAACGAGATACCTTTGAACTGTCAGTCTGCCTCGCATCGATCTCAACTTTGAGGCACTCACTCTTTCTTAATAGGAGCAATTCCTTTAGTGCGACCATCAAAATGCTCCTGCTTGGAATCCGAATTTGATACCTGGGGTGCATCTTCCTTGTCACCATTTGTAACGTTCCCGTTCTCCTTGGGCGCGGGTGCATCGTGCAGACCCTCTCCAGGCACAGACTCAGAAGGGATCGAACCGTTCGTCTTAACTCGTTTCGAAGCCCGCTCTCCGTCATAGTTAGAGGTTGCAATGTTGCTAGCATCGGCTAAGAGCTCGGCATGCTCATGGCCTGGTGAAACACCAGCCATCTGAGCTTCGGGCTGCTCAATCATGGTGTTGAGGCGCTTGTAGTATGAGAAGTTTTTAAGTATGGTTTGCCTCTCAGAAAAATACTTTGAAATAGTTTGATCAATAATCAACGGCGATGCTATAAAAATAAGTATTTGGTGTATGAGTTGGGTTGAATGAGTGGGTGTAAGAGGTGAGGAGGAAGGTGGAGAGAGAAGTTTCCCGTGTCGGTATAAGGTGCGTGTGTTCGTGCCAATTCATTACTTACCGTTTGCACTGCGGTCGATGGGCAGGAAATAGAGAACTAGGTTAGCAGTATTGAGCAAGTAAGTGCCTGTTACTGTAAAGAGCGATCTTCAAAAGATATCTTTTTCAGAGCACATAGAAAAATCCTCGACTTGACAGCCGCTGCACACTAAAAAATGCACTAATTTTCCCGGGGGTTTCGTCTCAGTCTCCGTTTGGGCTATGAGGTCAGAAACGGGGAATGTACCCGGTACTTTCCAACACCTGTAAGCCTCATATCCATAGTGAAGCACAAGGGTCAACCCTCACTAAAAGGTTGGCCTTTCAAGGGCTACAATCGCCGAGAGGTACTCAAGTACCCAACCTTGATTAGGAGGCCGTCGTATCTCGACCTCTCGACCAATGTCCCCATCAAACCCCAGCTCCAACGTTGCACGATCGCAAGAGCATCCTTGATCATCATTCGCATATTATCATCAAACAGCTTCTCCGCCCCTCTCTCTTTGTTACAGCCCTGGCGCATCGCCAATCAGGCTTTTTTTTTTTTAGCAGATTGTATTTTATTACATATTATTTCGTTGCTTTTTACACGTCCTACTCTACTCTACTCTCTTCTGCTCTGCCTGCTGCGGCTCTCCTCCCTCCAGCTCCCAGCTCATCCCCCACCTCGACCAGTCCTAGTCACGAGTTCAATCTCTTGCTTATAGGCAATGAAGAAGGACCTACAAAGTCATGGCGGATCCGAGGAGGTCTCCCGATAAGTCGCTTCTCAAAGCAAGGGGAATTCAACCACAGAGATCGCCTGCTCCGCCGACAACAGCCCCGCGGCCTACCTTTGTCGACGATGATTCCGACGACGATGACGAGTCCAGCGATCAGATGCTATTGCCCAGGAGCCATACGCCTGGGCATCTCGCTAGCAAGAGCATACAAGCGAACCGTCGAAAACCTTCCGATCTTTCTATTCGCCAACGCTCCCAATCCACTTCTCAATCAGCCGGGCAAGGGGCCTCGTCTACCTCCCGAACAGCTCACAAACCAGCTCACTCGTCCACAATCAACGCCGGGGATGCCTCGAGTGAGGGAGATCGACGTAACAGGCGACCTACAGCTTCACGGTCGACATCTGCGATAACCAGCCGAACAACTGCCCAGGCGACCGCACGATATGGATCACATAAGTCTCGCATGGCTCAAGACGAATACGTAGCGTTTCCTTCGCTTCCGGATCCCAAGACGGCTCCTAATGTTGACGTGGCACCAGCATCTGGCATGTACTGGTCCAAAGCGCCTGTATCGGGAGCTCCTCATACCTCGTTACGAGCACATACAACGACAATTATTGGCTCAAACGTATACGTTTTTGGTGGCTGCGACTCAAGGACGTGCTTTAACGATCTCTATGTATTGGATGTAGACTCTTTTCACTGGTCTATACCTTATGTCGTTGGTGAAATACCTGTCCCATTGAGGGCCATGACATGTACTGCTGTAGGCAAGAAACTCGTCGTGTTCGGCGGAGGTGACGGCCCAGAGTATTATAACGATGTCTATGTTTTGGATACGACAAATTTCCGGTGGACTAAGCCACGGATTATAGGAGATAAGATGCCATCAAAGCGGAGAGCGCATACTGCTTGTTTATACAAGAACGGTATTTACGTGTTTGGCGGCGGTGATGGAGTCCGTGCTCTCAATGATATCTGGCGATTAGACGTTGCCGATGTTAACAAAATGTCATGGCGATTGGTATCCAGCTCTGATAAGTCAAGTCCTGGGACAAAAGACTATCGACCCAAGGCAAGGGGCTATCACACTGCCAACATGGTGGGTAGCAAGCTCATTATCTTTGGCGGTTCCGATGGCGGGGAATGCTTCGACGATGTATGGGTATACGATGTTGATGCGCAATTATGGAGAGCAGTCCCTATCCCCGTTGCTTTCCGTCGTCTATCGCACACGGCCACAATAGTCGGGTCTTATCTTTTCGTCATTGGCGGCCACGATGGAAGCGAGTATTCCAGCGATGTCCTACTACTGAACTTGGTCACGATGACTTGGGATAGACGCCGGGTCTACGGGAAAGCACCATCGGGCCGTGGCTACCATGGCACGGTGCTATATGACAGTCGCCTGATTGTTATTGGAGGTTTTGATGGAAGCGAGGTGTATGGCGACGTTATGCTCCTAGAGCTGGCTGTTCATGCGTACTATTCGCAGATCAGCCACTTTACCATTGAGGTCTAATGTTATAAAGCTATTGCAGATCCTGTTTTGGATATGACAGTGTATTTATTAGTTGATTTTATTGCTTTAAGGAACGGTAACTAGGCTCTGCAAAAGAGAGCTAGCAGGGAGTCGACGGTGCAGATCTCTTGTTTATGTAGTCTAGAAGAATTGAGATGCTGGGTCATCTTTGCCCGAACTTGTACGTATGTATGTCTTCTGCGACCAATTGATGCTCTTTTGCTGTCGTAGCTGATTATAGAGTGACTGTGATATGATGGGAACAATTGAAAACACATCCAATGCACCAGACTAAGCTTCGGTATGAGTTTGTTACTACAATCGACCGCCCATCCCGGTCTATACAACCCGATAATAGACAAAAACAAAAGACGTTGAACTTTTTGCGAATGAGTATTTATATGATGAGAACAAAATCATATCCTTCCTGGTCCAACGCTTCATCAAACTCCTGGGCATAATGCCATGAGTATACAAATTTCCTCCATTCTCTTCTGCATGTTGGCTCGGTTCAAAGTGGTATTAATGATAATCTTTCAGGATAGTTTATTTCGGAGAAGAGGTTTCAAGAAGGTTTCCATCGTTCGTTTTGAATTCAATGAATCCTTTAAGCCTTGTTCCCTGTTTTCTTTTCGGCCAATCGTCGCTCCTCAGCGGCAACCATATCTATTTACCAGTTAGTCTCATTTCTTCACTTGTAGCTTTGTTCGCAACTCACCCTTCCAGAGATCTTGGCCCTCGTACTCCTCCTTATGGACCTTCTTCTCAATGAGACGCTTGTGCTCAGGGTCGTTGGGATCAAGCACCATAACGGTCTGCCAGCGACCTTCACCCTTCTTGGCGTCGTTCACCTCGAAAACAGCCGAGACGATGAGAACCGCAAGGGTCAGGCCCTGAGCATACACACGGGCCTGGACGACCTTGTTGGCCGTGTTCATGGGTGAGCGGCTTACGAGCGCAAATGCAACACCCATAGAGGCAAGCCACGAGATAAAAACAATAGAGTAGCGGTTCTCCCGGCCGTACTCCATGAAGCGCTCCATGGTAGTCTGGTTCTCGCGGATGATCTGCTGGGCGCGCTGGGTTTCGTCCTCGTAGAAGTTCATGGGGTTCTGCTTCTTCTGGAAATCCATAGACCAGCGATCGGCATTAATGATGGCGCCAAAGGTAGTGGAGGATGTGACGAGGAAGGCCCTAAAGGGGAGTGTGAGGCCGCGGAAAGCAGGATATCGCCTTGAGGCGAGCACAACACCTCCAAGACCGACAGTGAGACCAAGAGTGCCTCCGATAAGACCGCCCTTGACAACGGCCGAGTAGTGCGCCGCCTCTTCTTCCTTTGTGAGAATCTTCATAATTGCGATTGGCGACGAGAGCGATGTATGAGGTTTGAGGTTTGAGGTTTGAGGGGAAACGGTCGGTTGGCGGTTGGAGCGGGAGGAGAGAGATTTGTAGAAATGAAATGAGAATTATCTCAACGCGCCAGAGTTTCGGAAGTGGTATGATGAGGAAACGACGTAGGTGGGTTGCAGCGTGGTTTAAACCGCAGTGTGGGTCAATTAAGAGCTGATGGCTTCGGTAGAGGTAGAGGTAGAGGTAGAGGTAGAGGTTGAAATGCCTGTGAGAGAATCGTAAGGTGAGCTAGAGCTGGAGTAGCCTGTGGTTGTGATTGTGATTGTGATTGTGATGCTGAGATGAGTCTTCAAATTGAGATCCCTCAGGCGCCTTTTTACCGAATTCTGACGTCGAACATGGCGAATAAATCTCCAACGAGAATGTATCTTTTTTCTGCTTTTCTTGCATGACGACGGCGTTCGGCCATGCAATGATGTCAGCTTTTTTCTCTGCCGAAGTCGTCGGGCGCAAACAATCACCGAGCTATGCCCGAGTGAGTCGGCGAGTGCGGATGCTTACACAGAAGCTGCTTGTATTAGCGAACAATCCCGAGGATAATCCATCAGTCTTGTGTGAGAGAATTGTGGCAGAGAACTTTGATTGAGTGAGCTGAGCTGAGCTGAGCTGATTGCTAATGTTACAAAGCAGAGAGTAATGCATGGGCTTGTCCGTGACCAATACTTCCAATGCTTGCCAATCCTGCAATGCAGATTGCAATGAATACCATCATGTCTTCTCTCCATGAAGTCTGGTATGACAATAGCAGACATTGACAGGTGAGGACTTACATTCCAGCTCCAGCTTCAATTCCGAAAGCAGCAATAGACTATCCACCCCCGAAAGCGCATGACAGCATGAGGCTTCTTAAGTATAAACGAGAAGCTCAAATCGTGCCGCAAAGTGCTGTAACATGCCTCTCATATGAGCGGCATTGATGGCGGCATTTTACGGTCAAAGCGGCATAATGACACAGATGATGTTTTAATGCCATGCCGCAGCCCAATTCAGTTCAATTCAGTCTCCATTACAGTGCGCTATTGTAAGCCCTGCTTGCTACAAGATTAAGTGATCTTCTAGATCGATGAGCGGATCTTGTGCTTGTATAATATGTACATATGTACTCTATACTTCTCGGCATAACCGTTGACCTTGAAGACATGAAGCAAAAGACATCTCCACAAACTCTCGGCTTGTCGCGCTTTGAAGTTTGAACGAGAACCGGCACGGTCGGGTACCATTACGTGAATTCGCCGTCTTGAGTCACACACAATTTGAACTGCGGGTGAACAAGCCACTTATTAGCCACGCCCATGTCGCCTCATCTTGGCTGTTCCATGTCGTTGATATCAGGCCGGAAAGCTCCGAGTAACGCCTCATCAGCCTCAAGCCTCAAGGGCCTCACAGGAGGGAATGTCCCGGTAATTAATGCTTGGACCCTTGACTAAACTGATCATGAGCGACTGTGCGCAAGACATGATTGGTTCTCTACTTATATCTACCTGGTAGTTAACACTATCTTCTCCATCTGACCTACCCGGGACAACATACAAAAATGCATAAACGGTCTGTCAACTCTCGAACGATGGTCAGTCCATCAAATAATAGATGTTTTACTGTAATATTAAGGCGATCGGCTCTATCCTATCTGTCGACTTTCGATAGTCTTGGTACCATATAAGCGGATGAATGGGACATCGTGAGACTGCAACTCCTTTCCTGAAATCATCCCCTCCTCATTGAATGACTTCTTCACCGACATGAATGATAAACCCCCTCACATCAACCAAACGGTGGCTGATAACTCCTACATCTATCCTCTAATGCTTGGATCAGACTCCCCGCACGCCAGTACAAGCACAACATTACCAGTCTGTACTGAACCAGAGGGCGAAGCTCCCATGAGTTCCTAGCACTAAGCTTGTCTCTTCAACTCCCCATGTGGGATTGTCCATAGTTAACGTCGACGTTCAGACTGTGGAGATGTTGCGCTTTGATCGTCAAGACCTCATCAGAATCGCTCCGCAACGGCCTTGAGCCCGTGTCGTTATTAATCTGTTTCAATTTAGACCTCATGATCACTAGGAGCGGGGTTACCAAACCCCGACCCCTATCCCGGCTTTGCCCAATTCAACAACAAAAGATAGGGACAGGCACGAGCGCTTGACACACATTCACAGTTGACGATGCCTTCCTTTCATGCGGTTGTAGTTTGTTTTCTACATGGGTCCGTCATTGTACCAAAGAAGTATACATCTGTAACTTTAAACTAGCTGTCTTCAGCTCACTCCCCCTTATATCCTCGGTGCACTATCTTTGGACAAGATCTGCGCTCATGGAGCTGGTGATCCGACACGCAATGGAAGGACACGAACATAACAAATGCACCAAGCCTTCCGACCTCGCTTGTATGCATGGCATCGCGGCCCAGTTAGCCGCCAGTTATAGATCTGCAAGCCACGCTGCAGCCCGACTAGCTAGACTAGGTTGCAGATCTTGCAGTTTCATCTCACATGGATATGTACGTACTCCGTACTCAATAGGACTATTGGATGTCGACTCGTGGAATATCCATCGCTTCAACGAGGGGCCGCGTGTTCTGATGCAACAACCTACCCGGCCGCATCGAATTGCTTGAAGCAGCTTTCATATATGTTGATCTATGCAAAGGAAATGCACGTCGCAGTTCATCTCCCAAAGCTTGAATGACGTCAAACGCATTCATGATGCAATTCGCAGAATCTCATACTCATCGAAATCAAGCATCAGATACCAGAACGCATCTTGCACATGATGCTTGTCGCCACAACATTAAACCGACATTGAGCTGCACTGTCTTACACTTATCCTGAGTTTGACAAGTAATGCCAAGACGAACAAGGGCAAAGTGAGCGGTGATCGTGATGGCACTGTTAATCCCCATGGCCGTTAGTACACTTTGCACATAGCCTGAACAACCATCCTTGCTACAGAATACCTTCTCTGAGCCTGCTGAGGAGTCGAGGACCCATGACCATCATAGCATTGATCACGAAACCGCAACTCCTTCCAGTTCGGTCTGTTACTTGCTTCTAGCTTTCTTTTTGCTGGAATATGGCTCGATTTGTACGCCCTGATTCGAAGGAGAAGGCAAGCCAGGAGCAATACTGACTGGACGCTGATTTTGGTTTATTTGAATGTTAGCTCAAGAGTCTGGTGGCTGATCAGTGGGGATTATCTCTAAGCACCAGCCAGAAGTAAAGCGTATTCAAAAGCCAAGCCAGCAAGCGCTTCTCTACAGCAAACCCTAATGGTTGGATCCGATTAATCTTAACATTATCCTTCGCTTGCTATACACGTCTTATTTCCTTGCGGAACCGAAATCCGTATCCGTACTTGAATCACAACGGTTGTTTATCTAGTAGTCTGGTCACGCGACCAGCACCCCTAGTATCCCAAGTTCAACGCCGTTGGTCGGGAGGCGTTGGCAATTTATTAGCCTCGATCCACTCGGAAGACGGCGTTTTCTGGCCTTTCTGTCTTGAGGAATCAGAGTGAAGGCATTACGGCACGGCTGACAATTGGAACCTTCCTGTGGAATGAGAAGCAGAAGGGCCAAAGACACTGATCCAATCATGATTTAGAAACAGCCAACCCACTTGAATCTCCAGCTGGGCCGGCTTTGGCGGGAGGCCTAGACAGGGCATCGGTACAGACCAGCGACAAGATCTCGGAGGGCCGACATACCGCACTGTGGTTATGTGGGCTTGAGGCTTTGAGCCAAGAGGCGGCTCGATGAACCATCTGCTAGACACGGACATATAATGGATCATTGCCATGTGGCCGAAAAGAAGCTTTCCTGTTTGTCGGAAAAAGAGCTTAAAGTGGTAATATTTATTGCTGGCTAGCCTTCCCGGATTTGAGGAAACCAGCATTGGCCCTATCCCAAAACTCAGCAGGAAACGACGTTCAGACTGGAGTCAAGTTGGGCTTTCTGCTCTGCATCGTTTGAGGATGATAAACAAGGACGAAATCCCGGAGAGCTAGCTGATGTTCCTCGGAAGAGGACTGACTACCATCAAGACTCAGGTTACAATCGTATAATATGTCACAGCAGATCGGGGGGACATTGATGCTGTCTGACGAGGGCCACCAGCCGCCAGCCGCCAGCCACCAGCTACTTGCTTAGGGTGAACCCCCTGGTTATGTTTTGCGGTTGTAGAATACCTCCTTGAGTAGGTATGATCGGCCGGGACTTGACAAGATTCAAGATGGACAGCGGAACTAATTCCCGGGACCAGTCCACAGTTGGGTCAAGTCCCGGCGATACTCGGTGTGTGCCATTGGCAGCTGTTTTGTGCGGCGCTTCGAACTGCGTCCAGCATCGGTACATGTCTGAACCACAGGGCTTCCGATTAGGTGATAACTGATCTTTCTGGGACCTAGCCACGTGAGAGCGGTTGGTGACAGGACTTTGTGTTATTTACGGACTGGCTGACCGTAATCACGGCATTTCGACAAAACCCGCTGAGTAACGTATGAATGGATGGTTCGTCTGCGTGTTATTGCTTCTTCCATGGTTCCGTTAGCCTGCATTGCCTTGCAACTAACGGTGGAGCATATGCTGGACAACGATGGATGTGCAGGGTTTAAGACAGCCGGTATTAGTCAATGGTAGCATTTCTCAGGTTGAATTCAGGGATCGATCGAGGATTTGACGTAGTAGTGCATATCTGCGAACTACCTATGTTGAAGACAGGCCTGTTAAGGTAAGGCAGTTTTGGAGATGTGCTGGGATAGAACAGGGCCCAAACGATAGATTCTCCAAGGCAGGTACGAATTGAAACTGGCTGCGATTCAAGAAGGCACGACCTTTGTCGTCTCTTCCCTCAACCCCGGATCCCTGTGGTTGGAGTTGGAGCTACCTTAGTTTTTGGATCTAGGTATCCGTATCCATTCCCAAACTGGTACAACACTTCAAATTTCCAGGGACATACCGTAACTACCTACCTACTACTGACCTTGCTAAGGTGGTGCAGTGCAAGACGTCTAGCGCAGTATCTTACTCCAACAAGCTCAGTGTCTCCATCCCTAGATTATCAACGCACTGGACAATTGGCCTGTCAGAAGGTCACCAAGGACCACACAGCACGTTTATGCCACGTTGTGGTCCACGTCAAAGCTCGGACAAGAGTCATGAGCTTTGACGCGATGCATTGAGCTATGCAGCAGTTGCAAGCGCAAACCGGAAATTAGATCGATTATTTACGTTGCATCAGGGTGTTGCGCTATATCTACCTCCATCTATTACATCTACATCTACATCTACATCTACATCTACATCTACATCGGCATCGACATCTCCTCCGCTACTTTCGGCCGGGATATCAGAGTTTGGTCTAACGCACCTTTCCTACCACACTCTGACGTAAAGATTCTGCACGGTCCACGTCAATTGAGTCGTAAAATCTGACACACAAAGGGGAAGTGATATTCATCAGTGTTTCGTACCAAGACCAATGAAACATTAAATTGAAGTGAATGCTACGAACTAGTCGCAACATGGTGATTTTTGGAGCTGCTTAACCTGAAGAGCATCGTTCCATCGGATAACGAACCAACAAGCAAGTCGCCAGATGTCATTGATGTCGATACTTCTCCTGCACTGATAAGATTGAATAGCAGTAAACCTTGATGCCAATCCCCTCGACCGGCAACTAAGCAAGCTTGTATCATATTTAGCTTGGTGGACTAGATAGAGACTAGGAAACCAGCGCTCTATCTCCTGGAAACAATTTCGAATGGCTGGCTCCAGGGTTGAGCTTAACCAACTAACGTTAGGAAATTGACAAGAAGAGCTTGGCTATGGATACATGAATTGAATGCTCTGTTGCGATTTGTCTCTGGGGTTTCCTCCTATCTGCTTTGATTCACCTCCATGATATCTTGGATCACGATCCCTTTACCTGACTCGAGACAGCGATTCGTTAACCCGGGAGAATGCGACGTAGCTAGGGACTCAAGAGCTGAGCTGCTGAAACAAGGAACTCTGCAATGATCTTTCAGCCAACAGCAATGTCATGCTTCCTATCTCGATCTTATTTTCGTAGATAGTTTCGATGATATCACTTGTGTCTTTCCTCACTGTTGCGATCTTCATCGTTCAGGACCCTAGACCCACTTACATGAACTCAATCCAAGGTCGACTTTCTGGCAAGATCACTTTGCCATTGTTCCAGTTCGTAACACACAGACACCTCATGATTCTTCTGGGAGGGTTCTAGCGCTTAGATGGTTCTGATGATTCTAGAATGCTCAGGGACAACTGACGACCCGACATGGCTTGCAGCAAGGAGATATTGGTCTGCTCAGACACTCAGTTCAGTACTTCAGCCTTGTAAGCTGTTATCATCCGTACAAGAGGAGACCGACAAGTCTAGATAATTCCGGTTACAGACATGAAATTGCTGATCTTCAACGCGGTGATCGTTTTCCTGCTGTTCAAGATGAACCGGATTCTTGCTTTGCTAAACGGTGTCTTGTCGATGGATACGACAGTTAGAGTTTACTTCCTCACGCAGTAATACGGCACCGAAACTCCCCTGAACAAGCAGAAAAGTTCACTATTGATTGTTGCTTGGCAATACCAGTGGAGTTAGACTGTTTGGTCCACTTGACTATTCCATATCTCCACTGGTAAACTGGTTCTTGTGATCATTTGATGCAGATGGCAACAGTCTAGCAGACCGAGGTTCTGTTCGACACTCAGCAATATGTCAGGAGCCAATGCCAGATGGGAATTCAGTATACTTACATTGTTGTGCCATGTTTTACGTTTTGGAGGAGGCTTATGAGTGGAGCCTTTAACGTATAAGTTAACTTAGTACTCTACTAAATGTGCCCGAGTAAATAGACATCCATAGCGGCTCATCGTAATCTAAGAAGTCTAGACTTGTAGTAGGACTGGTGAATGATTGTGGCTGCCGTAAAAAGGCTGATACTCTTGGCCTTGGGGTTCAGTCGCCAAGGGATAGATTCATAATCCTCATTTATACGTTAGCGCCACGAGGTCCAAACTGCGTTTACTAGCACCACTGCAACCATAGGAGCGCAGCTGGAACTCATGGGTAAAACCCCACCTCTGCTACTAGGACTAGGTCACTGAGCGCCGGCAGTTGAGCCTCGACTTGACGACGGGTTTGTGTGAGGGAGTCTTAATTATGCCCTGAAGCTCAAGTGAAGTAGGTACTAAGGTAGGTATTCAAGTAGGTAACTTTCCAAGTGGCACACGCATATCCTCATACATTAGTTAGGGCCACACTCACACACTGCGAATAGTGTTTGCCTCTCTCTATCTGTATGCCGCATCTTTCCGCCCGGATGGTCTTTTCCGGCTTCAGTACATCATGAATGCTATTCTCACTAGTATTGTAATAAATCGGCAGCAGGGGAAAAGGGGTTTCTAAAGAACACCGCGTAGATTCTGTTGTATATGCGTGGCCCTATAACTTCACCTACTCAATCTCGGACGAGGGGCATATTGTATGTCATGTCTACGCTGGGACCCCCCACCCCAGTTGATGCGTTTTCTGTTCAGTCTCGGTAATTCCCCCTCCGTTGACCTCTCAACCCCTACCCCAATCCCTGGCTATATCGATTGGCTGGCACGTTTCGTTTTGCGCTTCAAAACACGACCCATGAACCTTGCATTGCGCACCCACTGCCATTACTATTATTGCTGGGAAGTTGGAGTTTGGACCCTTATTATTGTCTGAACTAGGCTGGACCTGGGTAAAAGAAATAAAGGTGTTTGTCTCATGTAGACACATATGGCAACAAGCTGTCGTCGAGTCGCGAACTTTGAACATCATAAACATCATAAACACCACGACGTGCTGCATATTAGTCCAGGTACTCACACAGTATCAACTACCGTAAAACATAAGCGTCAACAACACGAAGATGCCCAATCAAGGAATTGACCAACCCTCGATCATCTCCTATCTCGACTAGGTAATAAAGTTACGGTAAAGTCACTTCCGCTAGGTGCGTAGTGGTTGCGTGGGCGCCTGAGAGATGCCCTGTCGTATGTTCGTCATACCTCTTGTGTGAATTTGAGTATGCAGGAATACAATGTTATATCAGGGCCAGCCAAGAATTGCCTTTGTCCTAACCACTTTGTTGCCTCCAATTTCCAGTTTCGAGAAGCATTAGCAGCTGCAGTGCCAACTCTTTCTTGAAAGCTAAGTGCGTGTTATCAAACTATTCTTCATCATCTCCGCATCACCAATTTCGTTGCATCAACATTATCGACACCACACGTCAGACCTACCTAGTCAACTGCATCAGACAGCAATTGAGCACCGATAGTCGGCGCATCTCCGGTCTCTTCTCCAATCACCGACTCCTTGTCCAAGAGGTCGCAGTGGCGGCGCAACCCAGAGTGTCGAATTTGACTTTGAGACAATTAGCTGCGAAACAAAGCGCAGATAGACGCAGCCAGCGACCTATCAACATATTTAACACAACAACCCACGGAGTAATAGCCATAGAAACGTGGGATTGTGTGCATATTGCTGCAGGTTGACCGCCAAGAGCTTTCTCGACACTCGTCCAATACCACAAGAGACGCCAGCACCCTTGGGCAGAGCACCTCAATTCCACCTATAAAGTTGTGGATATAAGTGAAAGAGTCTCTGCATATTAGTTGCAGTGTTTCTTTTCCTCCTCTCCTCCCTTTCTTCCTTTTTCTTGTTCGAAAAGAGAGACATTCAACAGGTTCTCTCCCAGTCCACATCCACCGTCCACAACGAAAAGTGCACCTACCACCTTCAGTAGCACGGCACCCACTAAAAGCACCCAGCTATTAGTGACTAGACACACCTAGGGTCCCTGGACTGCATCGCGCCAAGCCAAGCCCAGTCTAACCCATACCGTCCTGAACGAAACCGTCCACGAGAGAGAGGTACCTGGGAATAGCACCTTACTCGACCTGGCCGAGCGTGATTGGACATCGGTACCTGATTTCACCCTACCTCCCATCTGTCACTTTTCGTTCATCAGGTACTTCCTTGGTAGGCGACACCTACGTACAGGCTGTCCGTATTTACCTTACCTTCCATACCTTACGCTGCACGTAGGTAGGCCTTCCAGTGCCTGCCAGTCATCCACTCCTGCCCGACTTCTTTTCTCCCGTCTGCATCAGTTTCTCTACTCCCCTGTATTCATCTCTTACCTCTCATCTCTCCCCCACATTCATCTTCATCTACATCTCCATACCCCAATATTCCTGGATTCATCACTCATTATCCGCGCTGTCGACATGGGGACGTTCTTCGACAAGATGTTCCAGAAGCCAAGCGACACGGTGGGAACCCAGGAGCCGCGTGCATTCACCTCCACCAACTCAACCGGGGTGTGGGACGCCTCTAATACCATTCGCTCGTCAACCCTTGCCCTTTTGGCCAATGTCTCCGCCGCCACCGCCAACAGCAATGATCATGCCTGGAACTGTGACTCGGCCACCACCCACTTCGCCGCCGCCGTTGCTGATTGCCCTAACCGGTACCCTGACTCTCCAGGCTCACTCATCAACTCAGGCTCAAGCTCGCTGACGCAGTCGCCGTCGCCCCAGCCCGGGACCCCTACCACGGGCCAATTCCTGCCTGGCGCTCACGCTAAATCTGCTTATACACCCGCTGCTCTAGCCGCTGCCCCAGCCGCTGCCTCGGCGCTGTCGACTCTTATTAGTACCGCTAAAACTGCTGCCCCCCAACTCTCTATCGGCCAGTCTGATCCTAGTATTCTCACCAACACTTCAATCGACAACTCCAGAGAGCTTCTCTCCAACACCTGGGATAGCGTCCACGATTATTCAAACGAGTCCGACATCTACGTTTCTAGTCTACCACTACCAGAGAACCACGACGTCGACATGACTACCGGACCCTCCCTCGACCCATCCATGGGCCGCCGGGACTCTTTCGTCAGCGCTGGCCCCAAGCCCATATCGATGAATAACCCCAACCGCGGTGACAACGCAAACCGCAACCGAAGGGAATCTCTTGCCGGGAGCCTGATGGGCGGTGGCATGAGCTGGGGAGGCATGTCTTTTGGCAGTTTTGTTAGAGACGAGTAAGTCACAGTTCTATACTTTCACATTCATCACCTGTTATCCGATCATTGTACTTGTCCCGCTATCGTGGGCTCATGGCATTGCCCCGAGCAAGCTTTCTTCTGGTGAAACCATATTTCAAGTCATCAGTTCCTCCATAATACGGTATCGAGCGGCGGGCAGTTCCAGCTTCTTGCGGCGATTTACCACCGTTTATGGAGTCAAGTGATAATGTCTTGTGGCAAGCCATTTTAAGCTTCAGGCTCCATCGCAGCCCTGCGATAGCCCACATGCATGCAATGAGGCACAAAACAATGCGCCCATTCCCTCAATGTTGGATCACACATCCCAAGCCGACGTATACTAACATGATGGAACTGTAGTATCATGATGGCAGGCACTTCGCCTTCGCCGTTTGGAACTCATCAGTCGCCTTCTTTTCACTCATCTTCGTATCTTCCTAAGCTGGAGGCGAACTTTATGCGAGATTTCACTTGTTGCGGCAAGATCCTTCCAAACCTCCACGATTTGCTCCAACATTACGAAGAAGCACATACGCAACCTAGCCCGAACGCAGCTAGAAACAATACATTCTCCCAATTCTCGCAGTTGGGTATGCCGACCGCACCCCGAATGTCTATGTCTCGAGCTGGTTCAGCAGCACCTGGTAACAGTTCCCAGTCAACAAGCCAGCTAGGACAACATAATCGAGGTCAACAGTCCTCTCATGATGCGCACGGAGGCTTGGCCATGACATCGAATCTGAACGATGAGATGGACGCTGTGGCAGATATGGAGATGGATGATGCCGTGGGTACTATGGAGATGGATGACAGCCAGCGAATGTCTCAGACAAGACAGCTCTTCGGTCAACAGCAAAGACCCGAACTTGATATGAACACTTCTGGCTTGACTCAAGGCCTGCGAACCTCCCAACCACCAACTCCTGCTGGCGCTAGCTTTGGCCTGCAGAACAACCCCACAGTTTCGTCCGTCAACACACCTACCCTTACCACGCAAGGACAAGTACCCCACGGCCAGCAGCAGGTTGACATGGAAGAAGACTTTCCTGGCATGCCCATGGGCGGTAACACGAACGATATTGGCGATATGAGCTTTGGTGGGAACCAAAGCAATAACGATTCCAACTTCTGCATAAACGACCCTGGAAAACACCTTTTCAGCCCGACTGGTGCTTTCCCTACTGCCAACCGGTCCATCCAGGCACAGTTGCAGCAGCTGGGAATCAACCAGACTCAGCTCAACGATCCCCAGGCCAATAAGCTCCTCATGCAGCGTCTGCAGACCATGATGATGCCCGAAGAACACAAGCCCTTTAAGTGCCCAGTTATTGGCTGCGAAAAGGCTTACAAGAACCAAAACGGTCTAAAGTAAGTCCCAACTTGTGCTCCGATCGTAGATACGTGTATGCTAACATAACTTTAGGTATCACAAGACACACGGCCATCAAACCCAACAGCTCCATGAGAATGGGGATGGCACTTTCTCTATTGTTAATCCCGAGACTAGTGCTCCATACCCAGGTACTCTAGGCATGGAGAAGGAGAAGCCTTTCAGCTGCGACACATGTGGCAAGCGATACAAGAACTTAAACGGTTTGAAATACGTAAGTTTTACACGAAACACTGAATAATACCCATCTTGATACTAATATCGTTGAACAGCACAAGTCGCATTCTCTTCCCTGCAACCCTGATTTCAAGCTCCAGGCTCTTGCGGCGGGCATGAATTTGCCTGGGATAGGCGAAGATCAGATGATGCAATAGTTGAAAGCTGCCTCTTCATAACCTATCGCAGTCATTATCTACGACGCTCTGGGGGGTTGACCAGTCTACACTCCTGAGCGGCGTTCTAGGTCCCAGTAACCGACTTCGGTATGATACTGGTGACAACTATCAACTTGTGCCGGACCGCGAAATTGATCATGTCTGCGTTATTCGTCTTTTTAGTCGCCAATACCCACTCTGGGCACGCAGATTCAGTCTTGTGCCCAGGATTCGTAGCACCTCACCTACACCTGCACTCAGAACGCTTGTCCACTGGAAACGACATATTGTTTTCCGTTGTTTCACCAATCAAACTATCCAATGCTCAACTCGGTTGTCAACTTATTGTTTACCCTGGATGAAGAGAAGTACCGTCTATTGGAAACATGTGGGTGATTTAGAACACATGCCGATGTCCGATCCTACTAGTACATTGGAGTCCAGATGGGGCAAGATGTTTGTGGAGGACTGCTGGCTGGCCTGGCACATGGAATTGAGGTGTCATATTTGTTTGTTTCTTTTGCACTATTTCTCTTTGATTCAAAGAGCTTCGGACTGATGACTAGATACTCGGTTGGGAAAGTTGGCATTTAAACGGAGCCTCGGAAAATTGGGTGGTCTACTGCGTTGTCGTTTTTTATGCGTGGTTGGTTTATGTATGATTGTTCTGTTCTTGTTTACTCCTGTTGGTCAGCATTGGTTGTTTGGCAGTAAAGAAGCTGCCATGATTACCTACTGGCACTTATACTAAAAGCGAGGATGGTATGGCGTCGGTCGAATACTCAAAAGCGAGGTCATAGACTGGACAGAGTGGTCCGTCCCAAGCGAATGGGTTCATTCTGGGATTTTTGCTTCGGAATTAGATATCACGTTATTGAGACTATATAGTCGCAACTAATGTTGTTCTGGATTTCTTACCACCATCTGCTTGTGCTTCGGAATGTTGTTTGTGGGTGCAAACGATCAGATGGACGAAGAGTGCTGTTCCGACCTTCTGGCGAGTCTGCAGTGTCCAGATCGTGATATGAAATGAAACTATCGGCATGACCAAGTTTGTGATCGACATGTACTTGACCCTTTCATCATAGTATGCTTGGTGCTAGAGACGTTGCTCTACTCACAACCTCGCGTGTGGAGTAGCTAAGCGATCAGAAGGGGAAATATTGAATGTGAGCACAGGATATCGCGAATTCAGCAAATCTATATATTTTATCAGGTCATAACTCATAACTAACTATGTAGATACCAAAACGCTTGCGATGCTCACAAGAGAAGGCCACCTTCAAAAATAGTGAAGGGTAGACAGTCGTATCGACGCCAATAGTAGAGTACTGACATAGACAGTACAAATAACATCGAGCATATCGTAGCGTCGTGTGAGGTTTGTACACATGGCATGGTTTACAAGCCGAGGCTGGATTCTTACAAAAGTGCCACTCACCTCTGACCGACCCCCTGCGTCTGATTGTGGGGAAGAGATAAGGCAGAAGAAATTGAGTCATTGAGACAACAAAAGGACAATTGTCGAAAGAAGGGCACTGGCTGGTCCGACAGGTGTGTTCGTGATATGATGCAGATCATGACTTTGCGGGATATGAGGAGGTTGGTGGTGAGATGCACGGGATATGAATCCTTCGGTTCATTCACCTAACTCGTCGAGGCCAGCTCAGAAAGTACATGCGAGTGACTTCAGGACATTTCCATACCGTCATCTTCGTCGACTTCAGACTCGATCATCTGCGTTTGGTTACTACTGATGCTCTCCTTACGAGCGTCGTGGCCCATGCTGTCGTTCATACCACCCCATTCGAGCTCTTCTCCCCCAATAACCCGCCCCTCCATGTCGATCTCTTGCGAGAGCTCGACGAGTGCAGTGCGTGGTAATCGAAGGAAGCCCTGCGTGCGAACAATGCGGCCCCAATGCGTCATGCAGAATCCAGCGGCACGCTTGCGCAGCCACTCTTCGTTAGCGAGCCCCGAGCAGTACCAGATGATACAGGCATGGTCGACATCGAGTTCCTTAGCAAGGCGATTGACGCAAAGGAGGCGAAGATGAGGGATGTTGTAAATGTTGGACATGACCAAGAGGCCAGCCACGTCAGAAAGCGCCGTGGTTACATCGCCATCGTTGTCTGATGTGCCGCGGATACTGTCTGTGTATAGATAATAGAGGAAAGCCTTGACTACACTGTAAGGTTCAGGAATATGCATCTTCTTGGTATGAAACTCGGCCATTTGAGCGTTGTAAAGACGCGCAAAGTGTGGCCAACGAGCCTGTAAGATGAGTTTGTGGACATGAATAGGTTGTGAGGTCGGTGCATCTGCTGAAAGCCAGCTTTGGTTTTGTGGCGTATCATCATTACGAATCAGACTGGAGCTGAGCGTTTCATCGTCATCGTAGTCTCCGGCCAGTGCAGTAATGATAAAGTCAGTACCGCTTCCTGTCTCGGGCGGTTGGTTGAAGAGCTTCGCCAGATCCGAACCAAGCCCCTTAGAAGGTTGATCCATAGATCTAGTCATTGCAGATGGTCTTGATTCCGCCCTTGGTTCTGGGGTCAAGTTGTCGCCGAGGAAACCATATCGACGGAGGTCGATCTCCATAATGTCACTATTGAGCAAGGTTAGTCATATTATCATCGCCCAAGTTTGATCAATCTTACCTAAGATACTCCTCATAGCCATTGGGTCCAATGTCCGTTATAGCAGGATCTGTCGGGCACCCCAAGAGCCAGGATTTGGTGCCATCTTCATTCATACAGCAATAGTGCCATCTGTAGCCTGTCTTGAAGATCTCACGCCCCGCAGCAAGTTTTGTCCAGCGGAGTGTACCTAGATCCAATGCTGATAGTGAACATTCCCTTGATGTGATGGTAGCGGCGGGTGTGACGAAATCGAGGAGAGTGCCCGAAGAGTAGGCATGGAAATGAAGGCCCGAGCCCTGTGATGGGATCGATGGTCCAGACATGAACTTGAGAGCTGATATTGACCCCGGAGCCAACGGCGCATACGACTTGATCTGGACTGATGGTGGGTTGACTTGAGCTGTTCGAGAATTGGCGGCGTATCCAGAGGCACCCACGACAGGTGCCTGTGGCATTGTGTAAGGAGGTCGAGGAGAGCTGCTAGTTCTAGTTGACAGTGTCCCCCGATCAAAGATACCTATTTGGGGCCGAGAATCAAACTGTGGACTTCCTTTCAGGTCCAACCACCAAAGGTCGCTGATCTTGTCCATGTCCTCACTCAAACCTCCAAATACCCATACTCGATCGCCCCAAATGTATGCTGAATGGTCGAATCGTCCAACGAAGCGCCATGACTTGGACCAGGTGAACGTCTTCAAATCGAGGTAGCAAATGTCATCCAGCACATAGTTGTTCTGACCGGTTATGCCTCCAATGATAAACAGCTTGTCTTCGTGCAAGACAGCAGCATGTCTCGCTCTGCCTTTCGGTATCGGACCCGAGACTTGAGGTTGAGTCCAGTGAGCAGTCTTGAGGTCAAAGACGATAAGGTCGGATAAGTAGGTTCGATGTTCGTTCTCGCCGCCAAAAACCAGTAGTTTGCTTCCTTGATATAGTGTCGCAGTGTGACCTTTCAAGCATCAGTAACCGAAAGTCGTTGGTACTCTATACAACTTACCCATTCGCACCCCAGGGATATCACCATAATTATCGACAAGGTTCCATTGATGGCTAACGAGGTCCAGCCTCAGCACATGGTTGTAAACCTCATCTGTGTATTGATCGAATCCTCCAAAGGCGTATATCTGATTGTTTCCACAGTACGTCACTGAAGCATTCACTAGACAAGCGGGTCTCTGTCCTAGCGTGCGGGTGACTTTGGGTCGGTATCCATCGGCGATATTGCGGCCTTTCACAGGGGAATTTGGCATGATATAGGTATTGTTGGAGGACGAGCCGGCCGAAGGCGGCGTCGGAGTTGGTTGCAGCGAAGTCGAGGCCGATAAGGTATGGTTGATATTGGTGTTGGTAGCGAAGACTTGGTTCGATCCGGCGACAGGGGTAGGCCCGCCGAAGATGGACTGCCCGGGGGTTGAAGGTTGAGCCATGGCTTGAATCGTAAATTCGTCGAGCGATCAGTGGCGTTCCCTGCGCATGTCGCAACGTTGTGTTGCCGTTGAAGTTGAGGAAGGGATGGAGATGGTCAGTTAAGGACAATTCGGACAAGGTAGGATCTTGGCGATGTCGGAGATGATGCGCCGTCGGTGAGAAGAGTGGATGTGAGGGTGGATGGTTTTAAATGCGGTCGGTGATGCAACTGGCAAAGAGAATAAGCCCCTGTTCATTGTTCATCTGAAGAGCCGCGTCTAAGATGGGAGAAATTTGACCAGTTAGTACAGTAAGTACCCAAACAAGGACAAGGCTGATGAGGCTTGGCATAGATTGTTTTTAATTGGTTCGCTTGCGTTGGCACGGGCGCGGAACGGGAGCAACTCAGGTCCGACCACTTAAGTCGCGGTTGCCCGGTCAGAGGCACGGAGAGGTCAAAGTAAATAAAAGGTAACCGTCATGAGTTACAGCTTGGAACTGCTTCTCTCCTCACCATCACCATTCACATCTACAAACCGTTCTCCTTCTCAGTCACATCTCTCCTCTCGCATTAGCCTTGTGCTTTATTGCAAATACCTCTTCCAGCAGTTCTTGACAGAAATCTCAAAGTTCGCTAGATCCTATCGCTAAGGCCATCTAATCAACCCTCGGCTTCGTTATATCTTCTTGAAGACAATCTCGATTTTATCGAACATTGATCACCAAACAGGAATACTAACCACCAGGGACCTCAAGCTAGAGCCTCTTGGATCTCGTTCGATTGCATCGAAACTCGATATCCTGTCTGAGCATTGGGTCACTCGTTTGGAGTCCCACTTACACGCCTTATCCTACTTCACCTGGCCTTACAGGTTATACACATCATAATACAATCATCACAATGGCGTCCGTCGCATTGTCGACTCCTGTCAAGTCCCACAGGGGACTGTTCTCAGCCCGTACCGCCGGCGGACGGATGCCTCTGACCCCCTCTCCCCGTCAGCAGGCATCTACCACGAGTCTCCCTCTCAACCTGAACTCTTCTCCCTTCACTCCTGAGAGAAAGTCCAGCAATGACTTCAGACCTTCCGGTCGTTCTACCTATGGCGGTAACCTTATGTCTCACCTCGCCAAGTCCAGCACAAAGTCCTCTCACCGAGACTCCCCCAAGTCGAACATCGCCCGTGGCGTTCAGACTCCTCGCAAGGCTCTGGAGCTGGGTGTTTCTGACTTTACCCTCACCGGCACTGGCAACACCACCACTACAAAGACCCCCGCCAGCACAAAGTCTAAAAAGACCATCCGTTCCAAGGCTGCCAAGACTACGCTCAACTATGGCGGCGACCGATTCATCCCCAACCGTGGTGCTAGCACTGCGATCTCCAACGCTGGCTCTGGCAAGCTAGATCTCTCTGACAGACAGCGACCGAAAAGCAGCAGCGCTGAGAGCTCTACCGTTCTCTCCACTGCCGCTGATGAGGCCATGGCTGCTCTTGAGAGCCTCAACATCAACGACGATGAGCCCGACAACTACTCCCGACCCTCCCCCAACACTGTTGCCTACCAAGACTCCCTTGCCAGCGCTTGTGGTGTAAGCCTCAACACTCGCATCCTTGAGTTCAAGCCTGCCGCTCCTGAGTCTTCCAAGCCCATTGACTTGCGACAGCAGTACAACCGACCGCTCAAGTCTGCCACTTCTAGCTCTGCTCAGCTCCGCCGTCGCATTGCTACCGCTCCTGAGCGTGTCCTTGACGCCCCTGGTCTTGTCGATGACTACTACCTTAACCTTCTTGACTGGAGCTCTGAGAATCAGGTTGCTATCGGTCTCGAGCGCAACGTCTACGTCTGGTCTGCCGATGAGGGTAGTGTCAGCTGCCTTCTTGAGACCACCCCTGATACCTATGTCAGCAGCGTCAAGTGGTCTGGCGACGGTGCCTACGTTAGCGTTGGCCTCGGCACCGGCGAGGTCCAGATCTGGGATGTTGCTGAGGGCCAGAAGATCCGAAGCATGTTCGGCCATGACACTCGCGTTGGTGTCATGGGGTGGAATAAGCACCTCCTTTCCACTGGTGCCCGAAGCGGTCTTGTCTACAACCACGATGTTCGCATTGCTGAGCACAAGGTTGCTGAGCTTGTTTCTCACACTTCCGAGGTTTGCGGCCTTGAGTGGCGCTCCGATGGTGCCCAGCTCGCTACTGGCGGCAACGACAACCTCGTCTCCATCTGGGACGCCCGATCTCTGTCCGTTCCCAAGTTCACCAAGACCAACCACAAGGCCGCCGTCAAGGCTCTTTCTTGGTGCCCCTGGAACATGAACCTCCTCGCTACTGGTGGTGGCTCTTACGACCGCCACATCCACTTCTGGAACTCCACCTCCGGTGCTCGCGTCAACAGCATCGACACTGGCTCTCAGGTCACCTCTCTGCGATGGAGCCCCCACCAGCGCGAGATCGTCAGCTCAAGCGGTTTCCCCGATAACTCTCTCAGCATCTGGAGTTACCCCACCCTCGTCCGAACTGTCGAGATCCCTGCCCATGAGAGCCGTGTCCTCCACAGCTGCCTGAGCCCTGACGGTCAGATGCTTGCTACTGCTGGTAAGTCTTCCCCCCCTCCCTCACGTACAAAATACAAAGGAGTCTCTGCTAACAACTCACTAGCTGCCGATGAGAGTCTCAAGTTCTGGAAGATCTTCGAGAAGAAGGCTGGCGCTGCGGCCGGCGTTGGTGCCTCTGGCGCGTCTAGCAAGGCCTCCATGGCCAAGCAGATGACCATCCGATAAATACCAGTACCCACTGGACCACGGTAGGTATGACCTTTCACTGGTATCTGGGTCTCTGTATTTGAAGCACGGAGTTTGGGGCGTCTGCCTGCCCTTCTGCTCGTGGTATGAAAGTGCTTCTCCACGCAGGGACGAATGAAACGGACTGGTCATGATCTTATGATGGGCGCATTGCATCGCATCACATCAATTGGAATTTCAGCATGTAGCCGCCTTGATGGTGGACTACCCGGGTTAATATTGGCGTTTGGAACTTGATTTTTAAACGAGACGTGGAATTGGAATTAAAACTGAATTGAAATTAAAATGCCAAGAGCATTACTTAAACAATCTTGTTGCTGCCATCCTTTGCGAAGCGAATAGTATGGTAGCTGATGATTTAGAACGATGCTTTGCAATAGCCAGCTGCATGTTGTTCTAGGAGCCTTACTCGGTAGAGTAAATAAAATATTGAGAGAATCGTCCCCGGTAAGCAACCAATATTCAGTCACCAAAGACTGGAGCCACCATGCTTCATATCAAGTTTGTGAGATTAAAGGGCAAAACCGTTGCCATTTGTAACAAGGAAGGATATATCTCCTCTTTATTTTAGGGACAAAGAGAACAATCAAGCAACGATGTATCGGTTGTCCTGTGTTCTCTCATCTCCATAAATCAAAGGATTTCACAAACAACATTGGTTGTTCGAGGGCTAGCTATGTAGGTCATCCCGTCTATTGAGTTTACCTAGCTATATGGTCGAGAATGTGCATTAAAGCTAGATATTATGGTTTCTAATTTTATGGTAGTTTTACGACAAATTTGTTTAACGATCAAGTCGTGATATAAGCAGACGTTTTGATCCCTATGCTAATATATCAGAGTTAGTAGGGGACGCCAAATGGCTCAAGTCCGAACATTGTAAAGGAATCTATCTGGCTTACTCCGTACTCCGTACTCACATGTAATAGCTTCTGCAGGACTTATATATACGAGTTTGGCTCACTAAGATGATTCGAGCACCCCAACACAATCCATGCAGCCAATTAGTTCTTTTCAGCGTGTTTTGCAACGTGCTACCGCCATAGCCAATTGGTGACTATTGGTTTACCATTCAACATTGAATGAGGAATAGCGGATGGCCGCAAACATATATCAAATGCTTGTTCGATGAGCTGGTTGGGGGGACCTGCCTTCCCGTGATAAAAACTCTTTCTTTACAATCGAAAAAACT
This sequence comes from Fusarium torulosum, assembly GCA_900312805.1. Classification (NCBI taxonomy): domain Eukaryota; kingdom Fungi; phylum Ascomycota; class Sordariomycetes; order Hypocreales; family Nectriaceae; genus Fusarium; species Fusarium torulosum. Next base: position 106,968 of record ONZP01000148.1, read on the forward strand.
CTCGTTGAGATTATGGAGGCTTTTTGATCCTCGATTTAAGAGACTGGAAAGCACCGCGTCTATGTTTTCTCTGTCCTTTTGAGATGAAGACCACAGAGTCGTATTGTCACACCAAGCAGGTCTCTTTGATTCGCCATGATAAGTGTGATACAGGTTAAGGGCCTGTGCTACCCGAGTAAGTTACTCGTGAGGTCTGAGGCCTCACTATCAAAAAAACAGCTATAACGAGCGTATGGTGAATGAGGAAGCTCTCTTGAGCGGAACAAAATGATTTCAGATGCTGACAGCATTTGCCATGTCTCACTGCACAAACTGCGAGCAGAAAATGGGCAGGAGTTGTAGTTGGAGATATCAAAGTCACTTTTCAGCCACTGCAGAACAAGAGTGACAGAGCACAACCATTAGTTAAGTATTTGATTGTCTTGCGGGGGAGAGAATTTCAATACGAGTTGTACATCAATTATTGAACCAATTCATTTCTGAGTTGCTTTTGTGGATGGTGTTGCTGGTCGAGAAGTACAATCGACACTGTGCAAAGCAGTGTTGCGCAGGCCAGTTTGTACGGTGCGTACGAAGCCATTAACTGTGTGTTGGTCGTGTCGAGTTTTTGATGGCGTCGTATGAGTTTAGTCAAACTTGGCCAAGCTAAAACTAAAGTATCCCCCACCTTGAACAAGGTGTAAGGTACAACTTGAAGGCTTGGCGGGGCAAATTAGATGCAATAAATGCCAAGCGGTTTCACTCGTACCTCAACGCGTTGAAAGATAAGACAAAATCCTCAAAGTAAGATTGGGGTTAACGTCTTGGCTCACTTCTTATCTCACCGCCCAAAAAAAAAAGAGAAAAGAGACAAACGCCAACAAAGACTCTCTTTTGCAGCATCGTCACGGTTGCTCCTCTTCAGGACCCATCTTATCATGCTCCTCCGAAGTCGAGGCCTTGTTCTAGCTGGGGCTTTGTTAACCTTAATCCTCTTCTTCTATTGGACTGGTAGAACCCCTGAATATGTTGGACCACAATATGGACACGGCCCATACAACCACAATCAAAAGCACGGCTGGCCCGTGAAGTCGTCCTTGTGGAGGCAAGACCAGGATGATAACTACTTTTGGAAGACAGTCAAGGTCAACTATCCTCACTCGGCCTTCCAGCCACTGCCGACTTCGCCTCCAGTCAACTTCCCCAAGGTCCAGGCGACGTTCCCTGAATTCTCCAGAAGTACTGCTGAACTGCGACGTGAGCGTCAGCAGGCAGTCAAAGAGACCTTCAAAAGATGTTGGGACTCTTACAAGAAGCACGCCTGGATGGCTGATGAACTCAGTCCTGTTTCGGCTGGGCAGGCGAACCCATTCGGCGGCTGGGCTGCTACCCTTGTCGACTCTCTCGACACTCTCTGGATTATGGACATGCGGGAAGAATTCAACGAAGCTGTTGCGGCAATAGATAAGATTGACTTCACAAACACAGAACTCAAAGAGGTCAATATTTTCGAGACCAACATCCGCTACCTCGGTGGGTTCCTCGCGGCCTTCGAGCTCAGCGCCGATATGCGTCTGCTTCGCAAGGCAGTCCAGGTTGGTGAAATGATTTACAAGGCTTTCGACACGCCCAACCACATGCCCATCACACGGTGGGATTTCCATGCTGCGGGCAAGGGAGAAAATCAGGTTGCAGCCGGTGGAGTTCTCGTTGCAGAGATTGGAAGCCTGTGCATGGAACTTACACGACTCTCACAACTCACAGGAGATCCTAAGTGGTTTGATGCGTCACAGACTATCACGGACTTATTAGCGGCGCAACAAGATTCAACCAAGCTCCCCGGCCAGTGGCCTTTGATTGTGGATGCCAAGAGTGAGATCTTCAACCAAGGATCAATCTTCACTCTTGGTGCCATGGCTGACTCAGTGTACGAATATCTACCCAAAATGGCAGCAATGATGGGCGGACAACTACCTGTTTATCAAGCCATGTATGAGAAGGCCGTGGATGCAGCTCTACAGCACAACCTGTATCGCCCTATGACACCCGAGAACAAAGACATACTCATTTCCGGACAGATTCGTGCCAAAGACAAGGATGGGAAAATTCAGTTTGAACTCGAGAGCCAAGGACAACATCTGGTATGCTTCCTTGGAGGCATGCTGGCGCTGGGCGGACGACTTTTCAACCGCCAACAGGACGTGGACACTGCGGCCAAGCTCACCAATGGCTGTATTTATACATATGAAGCCTTTCCCCATGGCATTATGCCCGAAACCTTCCATATGATTGCGTGTGACCCTAGGGAGCAATGTCAGTGGGACGAAAAGCGATGGAAAGAAGGTGTTCTCAGGGAATCCAAGATCAAACAAGGCGAGACAACACAAGCAGACGCCATCATCAAGGATCAGCATCTTCCTGAGGGCTTCATCCGTATTCCCGATCGCCGATACATCCTACGCCCGGAGGCCATCGAGAGTGTCTTCATGATGTACCGTGTCACTGGTGAGCACGAGTATACCGAGCACGCGTGGACCATGTTCAAATCTATCGAAGAAGCGACAAAAACAGAATTGGCCAACACAGCCGTGTGGGATGTGACAGTTGCGGAAGAGAAGCCCCGCGCAGTCGATTCGATGGAGTCATTCTGGATGGGTGAGACGCTCAAGTACTTTTATCTCATTTTCAGCGACCCAGAGCTAATTAGTCTGGACGAATATGTGTTTAATACTGAGGCGCATCCCCTGAGACGGCTGGTGGTATAAAGATGCTTTGACATTAGATAGAGATATCAAACAAGTAACGGAATACATGAAAGTAAACATTGGTGTGAGTGGGTGAGAAATGCGTGAACAAGAAGCAACCAAGTGAGTCAAGAAGGTGCGGATGAATAGGTATTCAGTTTTCGAGTAATGATATAAAGTGGAGGATGTAAAGTGAGATGATGATACATTTGAGAGAGAAGTGTCTGATGTTCGGTCTCAGTGTAATGTTATAAACTGCCTGGGAGAAAACGATCAAGGTTACATTCATCCTTGGTCAGCCCTGTGAGCGGAGCTCCAGGGAAGTCGCTTCACCAGTTGGCGGCCTTTAAGGTAGCGGAGCTTGCCCGTGGGGGGGGGGGGCCGATTTGGAGTGCTGAGTCAGCACCCTCAGCAGTTGATGAAACGGAAATCTACCAGAGGCTACCAACTCTCCCCACTGCACATCACATCACAAAGCCGCCTGCTGCACCGCACCCCCAAAACTGGCACCTGGCACCTGGCACAAGACCCCTCTTCGGTATTCCTGAACCCGTGCGACGCTGTAAATAAATGATCCCGACTTTTTTTCTTTTCTTTACTCTACTTTTTTGTTAGGAGCGTATAGTTATTTCGCATTGCGGTTCATACAATCGCTTGATTGTGTTATCGTCTATACAGGAGTAGCGCATCGCCAAGTGCCGGGTTTACATCTACGTCAAGTGCGCTTATCGAGCACCAACAACTCGCATCCTGCGCAACGAGCCATCTCATTTGAAAGGTTTCGTTCAGCTCCCGCTGCTCATATACGGGCTATACCTCGCAGTCGCCATCGCCATCGCCATCGCCATCGCCAAAGTCATTTCCTAGAGCAACGGCAGGAGCATATCAACTCGACGGCGCAAATCCAACCAGGCATCAAACTCAGGAACCTACTCACTCTCCTTCACGATATCTCAACCAAACACACCGATCCTTTCGCATAGATAAACGCCCACCATGTCAAACACAGCCGTCGGAAACGTTTACCAGGCGATTATTGACGAGGTGGTCAACAGCTCGCGGGTCGATTTTGAGGAGAGCGGTATCGAAGAGTCGGTGCTAGAGGAGTTGCGACAGGTAAGATCGATGCTTTCCATCATTTTTGTTGCTTTCCCTCTTTCGTTCTGTTCCGTTTCGTTTCGTTCCATTCCGATTCGTCTCGCTTTGTTCTCGGCATGACCTGAGGTTGGTGAAAGATGCCCTGCGCCATCAACAAAGACGAGTGTCGAAGTGTTTCAAGCCTATATCATCATATCGTCAGTGTCGCAAACCCTTCTTCATGGGCAGTCCAAAGAAGCCCAGCTTTTGCTCCGTTGCAAAATTTCATTGAGAAAAGACCTCAAAAGCCGAAAGATCGTCATGATCGAAGCGGAGCGCAGCGAAGGGGTTTTTTTGGCACTGAGCAGAGGGAGTTGGCGGGTTACGGGGAGGGTGAGGGGGCGACACAGCACTTTTGGGTCTTTTAAGCCCGAGGCCCCTGCTGCGATTGCCACTCGCCCTGTGACTCCTTCCGCCGACACCCGATTCTCTCTGATTGGTCTGCTTGAGACATATCCCCTCCCTCCTTCACCTTCCCATATCCACTTGAAGTTGTCCATTATCCTATCATGAACTTATTCCTTCCGTATTACACTTGCACTGCCCCGTCTCTTACACATCTAATCACAGCTGCCTGCTCTGTTGCCTTAATTTGTCCTGTCATATCATTTCATGTCGCATCGTAATCTACACATTATTTCTTTGCGCCCTTCCTCTGCGAATAACCAGCTGCAAGTCGAGTAACGATATGCGGTTTAAGCACTAAGACGACTGAGAGCACTTTACCCATCGTCATCAATTTATGCTTTATGCTACAATTTCAAGTAACAAGCAATCGTAAAAAAAAACCACTAACATGACTTTCAATCTAGGGATGGCAGAAAAAGCTCACCCAACTTGATGTCGCCCGATTCCCCTGGGATCCTAAGACTGACCCTCCTCCTGCACAAGCACCACCGCAAGCTGTACCACAAGCTCAGAACCATGCCCAAGCCCAGTTTGCGCCGCAAGTTGGCAACCCAGCAGGTCTATCTCTGCCGGGGATGGCCCAGCCTCAGATTCAGAATGGCGTCAAACCCGAAGGCAACTATGTCAAGACCGAGTCTCCGGTGTCGATCAAGCAAGAGCCCGGCTTGCAGGGCAACCCAATGCACTATCAACAGTACAATAACAACCCCAGCATGGGCATGAATGACAAGAACAACGTAGCTGCCAACCGCGCTGCCCAGCAATTGCAGGCTCAGTACGGCCAGCGTGCTGCTAGCTCTATCAACGCCCTCCATCAGCAGCAACAAGCACACCCCCAACAAGGTCAACAACACCAGCAACAGCCAGGTTTACCCCAGCAACATCAACAGCAGCAGCAGCAACCAAATCTCACACAGCAGCAACAACAACAACAACATCAACAGCAAATGTATCGTCAACAGATGGCCGCAGCAACTGCCCAACAGCAACAACAACATCCGTCTAATGGTCAACCCCACATCCAAAATGGCCAGACCGACGGTGCTGCTGATACGGACGAGTTCGAGGGTGTGCTCATGGAGCGGGCTGCTTCCGGTGATTTGCGTGAGCTTGGACGAGTTGAGATCGACCGCATGCTGCATGAGCAGATCCTCGCCAAGGCCAAGGCCATGGAGGGCGGCGGCCTAATGCTTCCTTTGAAGGAAGCTACCCGACACTCATCCAACTCGACCTCACGTGTATCCAAGGGCAAGCAACCAGCTGCATACGATGGAGGTGACGATGATGAAGAGGAGGATGAAGACGCAATCAACTCAGACCTCGATGATCCTGAAGATGACCGGGACGACGACGACGTTGACGACGAGGGACTGGGTAACATCATGCTCTGCATGTACGACAAGGTTCAGAGAGTCAAGAACAAGTGGTGCGTATCAATAACCCCTAACTTCAAGATGGGATTTAGGGTCTTGTTTGTTTTGTTTTTCTACTGACACCGGCTATAGGAAGTGCACACTCAAAGACGGTGTCTTGACTGTCAACGGTAAAGAGTATGTCTTCCATAAGGCCACTGGCGAATACGAGTGGTAAGACCGGCCCGGCATGCTTGGAAAATGATGGTTTTGGCCTTTACATGATGGGGTCTTCAACGCAACATCAAAATCAGGGTGTTGAAGATGGGGCGATGGAGTGAATCAGGGTTGCCGGAGGTGGTGAAGATAGCCAAGCTATATGTGCACATGCTAATGGCACAGGTTTGAGGCCGCAGTTTGTGGCCAACAGATTGGGACCATACTAGGTTTATTTTACGCCGCCTCTCATTGTCATTTGGAGGCAGCGCTACCGTCCCCGTGCAATGGCGGTTAGGTAGTGCACCAAGAATATCATGGATAGACCTAAGGGAATGATTATATTGCGTATTCAGTCCAACGAATTTGATTCGTTTCATGATAGTATCAACCTCCTCGCATTGAGCTCTCGGAAGCAGTAGGAGTCAGCGCTGAACTCAATTGCGATGATCCACGACAAGATGGTGTGGTGCACGGTGTCAGGGCAGGGCCTACAAGCTCAGCATGGGCAGCATACTTTTACCAGCGCCCGGGTGATGCAGACGGTCTAGACAACAGCTGACCGGATTCATGTATGTTGGTCGTATGCTTCACCTTCTAAACGACTCGTGTTTTGCTTTGACATGCAGTGAGGATGGCACCCACCTTGTCATGTGGACCACGCCTAACCTATATGGCTCTAGGGTTGTGCCGTTGGTCCATGGTGGTGGGAACGAGGGCACCAAGTGAGCATGAGGTCAAGTTCGGCTCAGGCCCAGGGTCAGAATGAGGGTCAGTGCGCGGACTCCCAGTCTAGGGTCGGCCCCGGGGGCTGGGACGATATTGTCCAGTACGATATACAGCCACCAATAACAGTAGTGGTCATGTGTCGGCGAGCTGTTGGGTTGGACTTGGGGGGTTGCTGTTGGTTCGAACTCATCCAATGAAACCTTGTAAATCAGCGGGACAACTTTTCTCGCCGGCGTCTCATTGCGTCGGTGGTAAACGAAGGATCGTCTTGTTTGCGTGGGTGAGTCTTAGCTTACTTTATTATAATGTCAGCTTGCTCTTTCGAGCAGGGGCATTTTAATACAATAATGGTTTGCGGGTATACTCACAGCATCTTGCGCACCATTGAGATACACCTGTTCGTACCAAGTGTCAGATTTCAGACCCATTGTTTGATAGTACAAGAGCGACATGGCCTTGGAAAACCTTAAGAGTCACTGATCGTGAACGTCTTTCATTAATCTTGCAGCGCAGCGACGTCAGCCTTTTTAATGCTCATGCGCTCCAACTGCCGCTAGCAGTCTCGAAAGTTCAATTTCACAGACCCCACAAATTGGACCCGACAGTTTGGGTCGTTGGGTCGGATCTTTACACCAAAACGGTATAGCTAGCAAGGATTGTGGCTGGCCTCAATTCCCAGGGGTGTTAAATTGGGTACATGCATCCGTACTCTGTAGTCTGTACCAGTCCCAGGACCGTCATAGCGGAGTTGAAGTCTCAGCCAGGGATGACGGACTCGCCTGTTGTACCACACTCGTGTCGCATGAATGGGTATTATAGTCGAGTTTCGGTATCATTAGGCTACGGACAACCTGCATGTGTACCATGCTATGCTTGTTTGCACTGTTCTGTGCCTTGGCAAGATTGACAGTAAGATGCGAAAACCGCTTAACATTGCGAAGACGTTTGGGGCGTGACAACAACAAGATGCGAAATGCATGTACTGGGTACCCTGCGTATGAGAAGTAACCATCTTTGACCTTCATCTCTAGAGACGGAGATGATCATTTACTTGTTACTCGGTCTGTACCCCGTACCACTCGGACTCAGCACAAACATCAAGTGCAGTTGATTTCCGGATATTGCAAAAGCGTCTTGCAAGTGTCATTACAAGCAGCATAATGTGAAGTTGATCGACACATGCGCTTGAAGTTTCAGTACCATCGCACACAAATGTATCAGCTCTTCTGAGGGCTGATCTCTTCCATCTGAAAGTCAACACTTGTTTTTGTCGTTGGCGAGCTGTTAGCCACATGTGGTTCATTATGGGCAGTACGTACTGCACTACCTAGTAATGGGATCCGACGGAATGGTACGGCCTAGTCTAGAGTGGGCTGGATGGGTTGTGGAGGTGTCGCCCAGTCTCGTCTCGGATCGAACTCCCTCCAGGGGATGGCGTCTTTTGCCAATCTCGTTGACTGGTCGAAGATTCCCATTCGTTTGACCATTCTCATGGGACGTCCTCTCTGACGCCTGAGGCGGTGAATCGTGGTCCGGAAATGACAGTAAATATCGGTAAACCAATTTCCCATGAGGCTCTTGGATACTATTCATATCCCTAACCTACCATCACAAGCCGGTGAGGATTGTCGAACCAGGACAGTTGCATTATATCAGGTTACCAGCCTCGTCAGGCAGGAGTTCCAGGCTGATTTTCTTGCGCAAATCGCGCCTGCGGACTTGGGCCACGTGTGGTATCAAAACAGTAGAGCTGGGCCTAGCCGCTCATGGCGTGGAGGTAGGTGAAGCGATTAGTGTACGCTATGCGATAGCGACCTGCGGATCGTTCCACGGCGTTTGACAAGTACTCAAGGACAATCCAACAACAATCGGCCTGCTTTGTGTGGATAGCTACTCCGGAAGGACGTGTCTTTAATCTGATGAGCAGTGTAAGTTCATTCTATCAGCGGTGTCCCATGTCGGCCATAACCAGGCATTGCGTAACGAAGTTGATTGTCAGACAACAATCGTGAGGACTCTTCCTGAAAAGTATCCACAGCTATGTTGAAGCTGAGTGTAGCTTGTCATCGTTTACTGACTGATGCGGTGGCTGATGGTGGTACGTTCTGGTCTATCGTAGCCACAAATGGGTTTGCCCTTACACCAGACATCCTAGATTCATCATTGTTGTACGGAGCATCCGTAGGCTCGGTGGGATCTGCGTTGAAGTACCGCGGTACATCTGCGACCCAATCATTTGGTACGCAATCTGGGAGCGTAGGCGTGAACAGGGTTCAGGGATATGTAACCCAGTAGCCCTCATCTTGCTCTCCTTCAGACCTTGCGTTAAATAGTCGACCCCCGTCCACCTCGGAAGAAGGGCACTGCGATTTCTGATTGGTGCCATTTCGTGTAAACATGGACATATTGCCTGCCCGTTGGGAATAAAGTTGCAATTAGTCAACGTCGGGGAACCACAGTCAGACTTGGCCGAAACTATCCTGGAGTGAGCAAGTCAGATGATGTGATATCTAGCTTCTCAAGATATGTCTACTCACAAAAAGAATCAAGTTTTGTGTGTAGGTGTTCCAATAAAACTGACGGCTGTTTTAGTTGTTTTGCCACAATATTTTCAACATATCCAGGCTCAGGTCAGTCCATTTGAACAACTAACTCATGACTGTTGCTTGTTGTTACATATTGGTCGATCTAACTTCCCAATCGGACTGCACACAAGTCTATCAAAATAAGAAAAGCCCGCAGCTCGATAAGCCCTAGGAAAAGGCCAGAATCGCAAACCGTATGAACGATGATGCTCATAGATCCGTCCACCGTCAAAATCCGTGTAGTGATTGTTTAGGTATGGCGTACATGTAGCATGTGTGTCCCATACCACAAGGGAGGAAGGCTGTGTAGTTCACATTAACGTGAGACGAGTAATGTGCTAAATACTTACTGTTGACCCCAATATGGAGCTTGCCCCGGGATGCCTTCGTTTGTTGTTGATATCAAACGTTGTTCACCAGTATGGTCTGGGAACATAATCATCTGGACAGAAACGAGGAATCCCAAATACGATAGACAAGCAGATCGTTGGCATCGCCATTAAACTGGGATCCAAGAAAGATTTCGGAAGTAACTAAGAACTCGGACACGTATGCACAGCCGTGGGACGTCTGGGTCGTCACGATTCCGCTACACTGGACAGGACAGGGTAGTGCCCTGGCAGAGTCACGAACAAATTGGATCGACGACGGTTCAACGGGAAGTTAGCACTGGTCCATCAAAAAATGACCGGGCCGATGGATTGTATACTTTAGTTGATGATCCCCTCGACTAATTCTCCGCGTGGATTGTTTTGGATAAGGATGACCCAGGTATGCAATCCCTTTAGAAGAGCTCGTTTGATGGGCTATGTCAGTTCATTGCGATCCTTAAATAATGACTTGTAACGAAGGTGCTTAAGTATTGCCCATTGGTAGGCATTAGAGACGGGGCGAGAGCCAAACAATCGGTACGCTGACGGAAATGGCACGCATGTGCAAGCCCGATTAGGAGCTCCATCTAGCCAGGATACACAAGAGGGGAATGCCATCGGTGAGGAGCAAGCAACGTGACGATGGAGAAAAGGTGTCAAAACGGGACGAGACAGAAGCCACGGGAGGATATGGGGCCAAACAGCGCCCGAGCCCTGAGCCAACAGTCCTAAAGCGAGCCTTGAGTGACAGGGATACTGAGCGCTAGTTTCCCGCGACATCTCCCTAGCGCGGTGCAAGGAAGCCCTGGCATTTCTTTTTGCACATGAGTGGCTGCTGCAAGTTTGCTTGGACTTGTAGAAACGCAACAAACGGGTGACGGCGGTGGCGGCGCAGCGAGCAGCGAGCAGCGAGCAACCAGCGGGCACTAAGGGAAGCCGCCCAAAGCATCGGGTGGGAGTCGCTGACAAGTTCGGGTGAGAATGATGTTGATGAGGAGGGAAGATTGAATGAGTTTTTCTAGCTCTGCGGAAGTCTGGTCAGGTCGTTGAAACATCACCTGACGTGGCACCTGGTGGTTTGGTATTTTATCTGACGGGGGAAGGACCCGACCTTGAGCTTAAAAGGTTGCCTCAAGGCAGGTATGGACGAGCTTCGACTAACAATACTACCGAGGAAGGTGCTTGCTTGCTTATTTCAACTTTCCTCGGGGAAGCCTTGTCTTCAATCTCATTCATTTTGATTATCACCCATCTGCCGTGCCGAGAAGAAGAGACAGCCTATCAAGTAACACAGAATCTAAAACAAATTCCTGTCCTGGACCAAAGGCATGACCCAATAAGATGAAAGTCCGCGCAGGCGTCTGAGAAAACTTCACGGATCAATAATCTTACATGTTGGTGCTTAGACTGGGCTTGGATGAGCCAGATGTCGGCCTACGTTGCCATGAGACGAGAGAAGACGTCTGATGGAGAGTGAAAACTCAATGATCCTCTATGATCATGGATATATATTAGCATAAACACAATGACATTGCCACTAACATGATGAGCTCCATGATAGCATAATCAGTTGATGCTACTCGGCTATCAGATCAATGGATTGAGCTAGTGCCTACAGCGTTTGACAAAGTCCCTTCCTTAATGCCCCTGTTCCCTGCTGGCTCAATGCTAAAGTGACTAGAGACAAGACCAGCGTTGGCAAGGGGCATTGGCATCCTTGGCATCTTATCCCGAAACACAGACGCCTCCAACCAACAACGGGACCCCCCCCCCCCTCATCCTCCACAGCGACTAACGTTAGAGTGACAGCGATCAGTGGCTGTTTGGGCGCGGTTACAGGGACCGCATCGACATGGACAAGAATGGGAGGGGGGAAATACCTAAGCAGTGCCCGTCCCGTTGAGTCCATTTCTCAAGACTGTCGAGCGGTTGCGGCTTCGGCGCCATCAACCGGTGAAAGCCATCGGTTGCACAGAGTATCGTGACGAGGAACGCTACCAGTTGGTATCAAGTTGAAGTTCAGCACTCCCTTACGACTACGGGGGTTATACAGAGGTTGCACCGCGGCCTAAAACACATACCGGGAGTTTGGAAAGACAAACGGCTCCGACTATGGAGGTGATCTCGGATGTTACAAAACAATAAAACATCAGCAGAGTAGGGCCACCTCAGACCTAATATGAGACCGTTTCCGCTATAGAAACCAACGTCACAGGCCAGCTTTGGGGACCAGCTAAAGCGGGCAGGGTATTGAACAACATGTCATATTGACGCTTGGCACAAGGCTAAGGAGTTTGCTGCAAGTAGTTTATTGCAGAATCCATTAAGCTGTCAAGCTGTAAGCTGTAAGCTGCGAGGCTGCCTAGGCTGTGTAGCTACTGTAACGTCATGTGCTGTGATGTAGGTATGGACGGGTAGGCAAGGCAAGGCAAGGTAAGTTAAGTTCCTTGCATGCCATAACATAACCAAGCGGTTCTGCCTATCAAACCCCACCGGTGCAGTCCAGTCAGCCCAGCCATCCGTATCGAGGTTGGTTGCCCCCTCTGTTGAGTTGTGGTGTTGTGGCACTTTGGCCCTATCAATGTGAATCGGCCGAACCCCTGGTCCGAGTCTAATTATTCTTTTTTGCTTCTTTATTATCATGCATGTCCATCTAGTGATTAGATCGGAATACCAGGCGAGCGAGTCCATTGCTAGTTTCGGACCCATCTTGGCAGATTGACTGTGGTGTAATTATGCATAAAACTGCCTGTCATAACGTTATCCTTAGATGGAGAGGTAAAGTGAGGCACCTACCTACCTAGTAGGTATGTGCCTCGAGTGTTTGCGAGGAAATATCGGGATATCTCCAATGGCTGGCTCATTCATGCCGCACTCTTCTGAAGGCTACTAGATCCTTCAGGGATGGTTACACAAGGCTTGAACCGCTTGTCGAGGCGCATGATATAATCACAATAACAATAACAAGGAAAGAGGCTCGACCAACAACGCAACATAGCACATCAAAAAGTAGTCAAACTCAACAGGGGGTGTAATGTAAAATATTCAATAAATAAATAAAAGTACAAAGGGGGGGGAGGGAACAAGGGCCACACCCACAGGTCCCACGTCCCTCCCACGTCCCACGCTCCACGCACGTCCAACTGTAGGTGTAGGTAGGTAGGTACCTTGGTTCCTAGTGTAGGTCTATTCAATGCCTGTCCTTCTCTGGGCTATCTGCGTTTGTTTAGCTCTGTACCTGTACCTCTACAGCTGTGCCTGGTCTGGGTTCGTACCTACCTAACCTCTCCCCCATACTGTCCCGGGTACTTTGGGCTAGGCGACTGCGCTGTAAGTTACCAAGGTATAGAAGGTACCCTACATACTACCCTTACAGCAGCTGTGTCCTGCATCCATGTCCCGCACTCCAGATCCACACTCCGACTGGCAATAATAAGTATCAACAACCTTCCTCCTCATCTCCTCCGAGCAGCTTCTTTCTCGCCCACGGCATTTTCTTCGCAATTATAATTGATTGTCTCGAGCTGCGAGCTTCTATCGTCTCAATTCGTTCTTTTGTTATCGTCTGGATACACTCTGCCCAGCGCTCAATTATTCTAGAGAAGCGCGGGAGGACAAAAACCCCTCCTACCATCCTCAAACTCAAGTCTGTTGGGCTGTTCTTCACCCACCAACCGACCGACTCACGTTTTTTTGCTCTCGAGCCAAATTGAACCGCTCCTAGAGAACTCTCATTAAAAGACGCCGAAGAAGCTCCTTTGCAAGACTTGACAACTACACGACCTATCCTCGATATCCTCAAGGTCTGCAACCAGCGTTTCAACTTGATCCAATTTTGGTCAAGGAGCCAAGCTCTCAAGCTCTCGTTCCACTCGACGCTCCAGTATCAGTCTTGGCGTTTCCTACAAGAGTCTTAATCTATCTCATACGCGTGGATTTGCTTCATACAGCCTCAGTTTCCGAGCTTTGTTTTACTCAGTAAGTTCTACTACAAGCCACGGGTGCGAATGATCACAGAGCTTCAGACTCTTGTTGCTACCTCTATCATTTATATCATTATCCTCCATGATCCTTATTCAACTCAAACCTTGGATCACAAAATCATACAGCATTCTCACGGGGCATAATCACGCATGAGACAATGTGCAATTGATAGCCTTGTGCTTTTGTCACGCCTTGCCAGCTTCTTTCGTTCGGCGTTCTCTGCGCCGATTTAGGGTCAATGCCCGGGTGATTCTCGAGTTGATTGAAACAATCCATTGGACCCCATGTAGCCCACGAAACCTGCTGTGCATCCATGGCAAGCCCAATACAGCATACTCGATATGCTATCTAGCCCTCGCAGTGCCTGATCCCCATCGTCTTTCCATATACTTCTCCTTCGAATGTTCGCGTATCATTTCTTCACTCTCATTTGGCGAATATCGCCTTCTTCCCTTTCGTGCGTCTGCTAACACCTGCAGCGAGATTCTCCACTGGCGTTAGGAACTCCCCTCATCCTGGGCTCGAGAGCACAGGCCAGATTACTTGTGTCGGCAACAGAAAGTCCAAATTGCGTCGTACTATCACCTTGTTTTGAGCCCTTCCTGGTCTGTCTTGGTTCCCAAAAGGACGTGGAAATATCCACGATTCTCCCCCATGGTTGTGATGACTTCACAAAATAGGTATGCCAGTTTTAATATAGTGTCATATGAGTGCCAGTGGAGCTTACACGGTGAAATGTAGCATAACCGAGTCTGAAGGGAGGTACCTTCGGGATGGTTTGTGGCAACATGGCCGTTTCTACGGCTCCTGGAAGCCTGGCAAATACCTGTTCCCTATTGATTCAGTAAGTTATCGGTTCCCCTAATAATAACATGCATTGCCTGACAAATGTCTCCCAGGAAGAGTTGAATCGGTTGGATATATTCCATAAAGTATTTCTTCTCGCCCGAGGTAATAAGCCATTCCAGGCTCCCATCAGACGGCAATCGCCCAGAATTATGGATCTTGGTACGGGAACGGGTATCTGGGCGATCAACGTCGCAGAAGAGTTTGTTCACCCTCTGGATAATGTCACTGGGCGTTAAGTAACATGATTTAGATGCTTCACGGATGCCCAGATTATGGCTGTAGATCTCAATCAGATTCAACCAGCACTGTAAGTTTCTGAAAATTTCTCTGCAGGTCACCAACTAACAGCACTAGAATCCCCCCAGGAGTACTGCCCACACAATATGACATTGAAGAGCCGACATGGGGCCCGTTGTTGGCAGACTGTGATCTGATACATCTCCGGATGCTTTTGGGTAGTATTCGAACGGAATTATGGCCTCAGCTTTACCGCAAAATCTTCGAGTAAGTTGCACGTACATGTTTAAGCATCACATCTGATCCCTGACTAGGCACTTGGCTCCAGGTGTTGGTCACCTGGAACACATTGAGGTTGACTGGACACCTCGATGTGACGACGATGAGCGGCCTGCAAATTCCGCATTCGAGCGATGGGCAGAACTCTTTCATGAAGGTATGGGGCGTTTTAATCGCAATGCCAGAGTCATGCCGCAACAAACCCGGCAATTGCTTGAAACCGCAGGTTTCATTGATTTGAGGCATGAGGTGATCCAGGCATATGTCTGCCCCTGGTCTCCTGACCGACATGAACGGGAAATTGCCAGATGGTTCAATATTGGACTTTCCCATAGCTTGGAAGCCTTGAGCCTAAAACCTCTCATCGAGGAGTTGGGCTTCACGGCAGAGGAGGTTCGCGAGCTATGCACAAGAGCGAAGCGTGAGACATGTGTTCTACGTTATCACACCTACTGTAATATGTAAGTCTGCGAACCATGGCTAGTCATACTATTTGTTTAATTATGCTAATATTTGTACAGACATGTCTGGACGGCAAGGAAGCCTGGACCGACACAGTAACGCACTGGTCTTCAATTTGTGGGTGTTTGTTCATCGCAGAGTGTGAGGAATCAACTCGCCTTGCGCGAACTATATGAAGTTCGTCTGCGGCGGAAAGCATTAGGAGCTGGATGAAACCTTGTTACTCGAGTCCTTGCTGGGATTGTTTACAGGCCTGAACGGTCTTGGTTGAGATGGCAATGCTACAAATTGCCATGATCATTGGGCACAACTACACCCTGGCGATCCCTAAATGGTACCACGATTTTCCACGCATGTTGCGTTACTTCTCGCTTCTCATGTTCGCGACCCTCGAGTTTCAAGAGACGCTTGCCCCAAAAAATAGCAGCGTGGTATTCAAGGCTTGCGACAAGGATCTTAGCTGGTATCACCAACAGCAGCGGGGGGTTGATCACATCAACCTGTCCACCACTATGAAGAAGCATGCCGATCAACGCGAAATTCAACTGACCGCCAGATCTTAATCACCTGCCCACGATCATATGCCAAGCGCGAGATTTCTTGAGCGCGTACGTTGGCAAGGGCCTCCCATTATGGTTACGGCGTGGGAGCTGCGTTTAAAATATGTCCTGCCAAGGGCCAATGGAGGGCCCCATAATAGGTCCGCACGCCTCGGGACGGGCCTCGCTCGTTTCGGGCCTTCAGCCACGTTCAGGGTGCGGATCGAACGGATAACTTGACCGGACCGCCCTCCGTTCCGTGTGTTTTATTCATTGTCTTCGCGCGCGGCTGCGCTTTACGCCTGCTCTAGCGACCAGCCTTTTCAATCGTCTGTTAGACGCCTACTCAGCTTGTTTTGTGTGGAAGAGAGGGGCATCGAAACAAGCGGGAAGGGTTCATACCCCGGATCTGTACTTGCTTCCGGAAGCAGAAGGTGAACGGCAGGGCCGCGGCTCTCGGGACTGTAGCCAGTTGATCTAGAATGCCCTGATTGAGGACATATTTCGCAAGGTTCACCCCAGTTGAGCTGAATTACCTTGTCTGGCCTGCGAAGTATCAGCTTGCTTCATAGACCGCCAAAGTCTCCATTCGCCAATATTATTTAACCTTCCGGCTGTAGAGCCTGAGGCAATTCAAAGCTATTAGATCCAATTTTCAATTGATGTGAGAAGATGGCAAAAGTCGAATTCGGGGTATGTTTGGAACCAATCCCCTGCTACAGCTTCAATTGCAACCCCAGGTTGGAGTCTTGCTGCAAAATAACCAAATTGCGTACCTCTAGTAGCTGCATCTTCCTGTAACACATGTTCAAATATGTAAAGTCGTTTATCATCAGCTATGTTGTGTTTGTATTATCGATAAAAGTCAGCCTAGTATAGGTTAGTAACATAGACGATGGTACAATCAGCTATTGTTAGGCGTAAATACTGGGAGACATAACTATAACACCAAGAGTCATGCGATTGTTGCAATACTGCTCTTTCCGGGCATTTAGTTGCGCCTTAAATGAACCTTATATTATACAGAGTTTGAAGTATCAAGAGCAGGCATTCCGGAAATAGAACTCACAACCTTGCTCCCATGTGAACAAATTGCTGTCTTCAGACAAGAGTGGCGGAGTTGATTTGAAGCCCTTAGCTTATCGACAAGCTCGGCTGTTTGACATTGAGGATCAGAGCTACCTATAGAGCTACATATATAGCTGGAACTGTAGCTATCATGTGAGACTTAACCCAGCTGAATAGTCCTAGTCGAAGGGCTTCGTGACGAGCAGAGTAGGCAAATTAAGTATAGTAACAATAACACGTAGTTCAGTCCTCTCACGGATGAAGCCCATGTCGCTATTAGATATCATTTTTGAAAGCTGTCCACGACAGATGCAGCCGCCGTGGGTTGATTGATGTACAGTTCTACAAAAGAAAGGTGCTCAGAGGACAAACATCGAGGTCCGGCAAGACCGGTATTCCCAAATCTCCAAGTTTTCAACTCCCCTCCGGAAACAATCAGTCTCCAACCAGCCCTCCCCAGGCGTCCTCAGCCAGGGAGGTGCATTTCTATAACCCACCCGCCCTTATTCGTTTATCACGTCCAGCACTGGTTGATTCTTACAACTCCTGCTCCATATATGAGACACGTTTAGTGGTGGGAAGAGGTTTCGCCACGGTAGCCAACAAGCTTGAATCGGCCAATCATCTCACCAACGGTGAAGAAGCCGAGGACCTCAGCCGCAACAACACCGCCAGCGGCAAGCTGGGCAGGGCCGATATTCCGCACCTGCTGGATAGCGTTTTGAGAAGACTGGATAATGGTGCGGTTCTGGATGGACTTAATGATGTTCTGGTAGGTGTTCTGGAAGGTGGCCAGGTTGCTGTCGGATATGCATTAGCCGGATATCCCGCTACATCAGAGAAGCGATTGTTGAGGGGAACTCACGGAGGGCTCATCTTCTGGTTCTGGAAAACAAACTTCCCAATCTCAAGGGCGACCTTGGAGTAGTAGACGACGAAAGGGACTTGTCCTATTTCCTATTGTTAGTACTGAATGGCTGGCGATTGGGCCTGAATGCTATAATCCACGTACGCTCAACGAAGCCAACAACCTTGCCCGTTCGTCCGCCGACCTTGCCCAGAGTGTTGGCAACGCCCTTGGCGTAACCGGCGATAGCAGGACCAGCAGCAGATGTGACGCGCGATAGACCTTCCTGAGCCCTTGAAGCAGCCTGCTTAGCATTCTCGGTGGCCTTGGAGGCAGCCTGCTTAGCATTCTCAGTAGCCTTCTGGGTGGCAGTGCTCTCGAAGCGTCGGGCGGCGACGCGGAGAGCCGGCGAGCGGAGCATGGGACGAGCGAGGGAAGACATAGCGAAAATTAAGGCTGTAAAAGAGTGCGAGATGCCTCGTAGATTCGATATCGGAGCTCCGTGGAGTGGATAGACCGGCTGCGGGTGGTCAATTGATGGAGTCGAAGCTGGGTCGTGATCTTGAGTGAGGTCGTCTGAGGGAGAAAAAAAGCTCGGAAGAACTCGCTGGATGGTGGTTGAGCCGACGATTGGTGCGCTAAGCCGCTTTCGGACGCAGTAGCCGCGCTGCCGGGGGGGTAAATGGCCAAGAACTACGATGAATTTATAAGACACTCTGGTTCTTTCCTTATGAACAGCCTGAACAAAAGATGTTTTGGTAACTCTCGTCCTATTTTATTCTAATTCTAACATCACTGTCTCCATCTGCACGATTCGTCGTCTTGGATTTCCATCTCTATGTGACGAGTCACTGACATCATAGCATCGTCCGCAGTTTACGAACAGCCGTTTTTCACAAATTCTCATATTCTCATGTCTATATCCCAGATAGAGGCTACTTGTAGGGTCTTCTAACAGACTTGCGCCTCGAATGCAAAAACATACGCCGAGCACCGAATTCAACTATGAACGTCATTCCCTTTTCATATTTATTCCAAGCTCTGGATCATGACCTTGATGGCCCCGCTCTTGGGATCCGCAGAGGTCTCGAACGCCTTGATAGCATCTTCGAGCTTGAACTTGTGAGTAACCAGCTTGGAAAGGTCCATCACGTTGTTCTCAATCAAGCGAATGGCTCGAGGCCAGGTGTTGCAGTATCGGTACTGAAGCTGAATGTCGACCTCTCGCACACTGGCGCGCATGAAAGGAATGTTGATCTCGTTCTTTCCGACACCAATGATAAAGACCTTGCCGCCAAACTTGACTGACCAGACGGAAGCCGCAATGCTGCTCTCGACACCGGTGCACTCCATAGCAACGCTGGGCTCAACACCGCCAAAGCTTTTGACAATGGCCTTGGCTGAGTCTTCGGCGGACTGTCTTTCGACCTTGTGTGTGATAACGCGGGGGCAAAGCTCCTTGGCGAACTCCAATCGGCTCTCTGAGATGTCAGTGATGACAATAGGCGAAGCACCAGCGGCAGCACAGCACTGAAGAGTGATCAACCCGATAGGTCCAGCACCACAGATCAGAACAGGGTCTCCCAGACGGATCTCAGCTCGCTGCATACCGGCCAGAGCAACACTCAGAGGCTCAAGCAGAGCGCCGTTCTCGAATGACATGTTTCCAATCTTATGACACCAGACAGCGGGGTGGTTGATGTATCGGCGCAGCATGCCAGGAACAGGAGGGGTAGATAAGAACTGGACGGATTCGCAACCGTTGTATCGGCCAGTGAGGCACGGCTCGCAGGTACCGCAGGGAATGTTGGGTTCGACTGCGACCCTGTCACCAACCTTGAGATGGCTGACAGACGAGTGCACAGCGATAACCTCGCCTGCAGACTCATGGCCCAGAATGTGGTCGCCCTCGACGATCATAGGACCGATGCAGCCAGCGTGCCAGAAGTGAATATCGGAACTACACCCTTGTCAGCAGATACTCTTACAGAGGCGGGGTCAATTTATGAAGGCTACTTACCCGCAGATACCAGTACTTCGGATAGCGACGCTGACCTCGCCATGCTTCAAATCAGAGCCGGACTTGACGGCTTCTGCAGAGGGTTCGGCGTCAGTGACCCAGAGGTCATGGTTGGGGTTGGTGTAGACGCCAATGTTGGGCTTGAGGGTCGTCTTGACGTCTGCGACGCCGTTACTGTCGACGGCTGAAGGGCTCATGATGGGTAATGTGTGTTTGATCTCGTCTGATTTGAATCTGGTCTTGATACTGCTACGCAAGTCAAGTTATCTAAGAATTGGAGGAAAGCAAAGAAGGCACAAGGAGAGGTGACAATCCCGTCAAGACTGAGGCGCAATAGGGGCTCTTTTAAATCATGCCCTCTCCTTCCACGGATAAAAATTTGGGGTCATGCGCACTCCTATCGGTATATGTTTGGTTGCCTGATAGCATGGCAAATCCGATTCCCCACGTTGAAACAAGAACGCAGGGCCTCGAGATCCGAACGCGCCAACAGCTGTCCCACGTCGTTCTCTTTGAGGGGTTTGTGGGGTTTGCCTCGGTGGAGGCTATATCATCCACTGCATGCTGACTCCCGCGCCAATCACAGAAACCGGCCCGGAGACTCCCAAGACGCCATCCCACTACAACGGGCTTCTAGCGCAAAGTGGCTGCTCTGTGAACTAAATCCAGTTCGCGGTTGAATTCATTTTACAGCTTTTTGCCGGTCATTTGGCAAGTTCCCAGGCTTCTTCTGGGCAGATATCCGGCTCATATACATGACTGTTCCAGCAGGCCATAGCAGAGCATCGAGACGCATCCTTATGTATGCTCGTCCTTTGAAAGATCCCGGCATATTGCTGCAGGGCTCTTCCTCACTTCTACTCTACCGTCGTGAACTTGCCGGCGGCTCTCCGGTCCTAGCTTACACCCATAGCCGGAAAGGCGGTGCCTCTTTAACGTCCATTGCTTAAAAATGACATTCTTCCGGCGGAGCCAAGTGAGGCGTTGGTGTATTCAGGGCGGCTCATAACTGGTACGGCTATACTACCATTGGAGCTGTGAGCGGGTCCGAATTCGATATCCCAAAGCCATCTTTGTCTAAATCAACGTTACCTTCTCTACTCTCTTCAACAGGCCAATGTGACGACGAATGATAGGACAAGCCATGTTGGAGGCTCCCGGATCGCGCCAACCGGGCCAATCGCAGTGTGCTCAAATCCTTCGCAACGCTGCATCCTAGGATCAACACGATTTGGCCTGTGTTTGCACAGAGAGGTCGGCCAGGCAAGGTGTCTATGTCTGTGCGGCGGGGGATAGATACATTTACTGGGGTCCCCCAACAGCCATCTGTGGATCCTATTTGAACAATTCGAAGTCATAAGAACAATCCAATCCTGACAGTCAGCTGCCAAACCTACCGAAACAATTTCCCCTGGACGTCCATGTATTGTGTCGTTTGAAGTCGAGCAACCCAAAAACAAGCTGTGTCCCTGTTCTCGCGCCGGCATTAACTATTACCCGCCACTAGAAGCCATAATCTGAGCAGCATCCGACAGCCACCTAAGGATGCGTACTTGAACCGGCCTGGTGCGCTTATAGAGCTGTACGACAGAGGTCAAGCCCAACGCGCCTTCGATGACCTGAGGAAAGCACGGGGCTCAACCTACCCACGCACGCTCGCCTCACCTTGACGGGTGTGAGTCTACAGCACACATGAAAGGTGGATGTTTCGCGATACAAATCGTATGCTCAGCAACTGTGGGCTCGCCAGACTGGTCACAGCATTACATGCACACCACTGTCACCGAAGACTACTCTGTATAACAAAGTTTTTCTGATGGCTGCAGGAATACTCTTTACGCCAGGAGTTTGGACAAATCTATGATTTTTTCTCGTCAACTCCATTCAAACTAGCTGCGATGTTATTCTTGTCCCTTCCAGCAGTATGTTTGTGAAGACTTCGGGGCTCCTGCAATAACGGGCATAGCACGGTAGCAGCCATGGTGGAACTGGATCGTGGTGCGACAGTTGGTGTCTTCTACGCTGCTCCTCCTCAATTACAAGCAACCTCGTCAGGGTTTGCCAAACGACAGGCTGCGATGAGTACAGAGTATTTGCACTTTTTGGACTAGAGTCCTGAGCGCGGGCCCCCCAAGTTCTGTAAATGCTGCGATGGAAGGACTGCCAATTTTGAAATGCAATCCGCCAATTATACTATCAGCTATTAATGCAACAGGACAAAAGGCTACAAACAAGACGGAGGAAGCATCGTGGGTATCATCAAATTATCCCTTCAACCTATTATACAGATGCTGTTGGTATCGTAGGCCTTTTTTGCTGGCCTATCCTGTCGAGGCAGCCTGACCCTTTTGCTGCTTCAACTTCTCTTCAAACTTTTCGAACTCTTGCAAAGCAATCTCCTCCTCTTGGTCCATCACTTGCTTAACGCCCTTGACCTCTTCAATCTGAGAGATTGTTAGCTTAGAGTATACAGAGCAGGCATTTGGCGAATACTCACATAATGCATCAGCATGCCCTCAATACCATTCTTGAGGGTAACAGTACTAGAATCGCAGGTGCGGCAAGCGCCTCGCAAACGCAAATGCACGTATCCCTCGTCATCGAAACCCCGGAAGTCAATATCTCCACCGTCTTCCTGGATGGCTGGTCGAATTCGTGTCTCAAGAAGCTCCTTGATCATCCCAACAACCTCGCTGTCATCCTCGTTGTACGCAAGACTATCCTCCTCGGCTTCTACAGCGACCTCACCTTCTCGGCGCTCGGCGACAGTGACAATTTTCTCGCCTGCAGTAATAGCCTCCGTAATGAGGGCAAAGATCTCGGGTCGGATATGTGCCCAATTCGCATCAGCAGCCTTTGTGACAGTGATAAAGTCGGCGCCGTAGAAAACCGAAGTGACTCCGTCAATATTCATGAGCTTGGCGGCGAGTGGTGAGGGGTGCGGGGGGGAGATCGTCGCTCTAGGATTGAGGTACTCGATAAAAGGTGTAGAGAACTCTTCGGGGACAACGCGATGGTTCGGTAGGAACTTGAGGGCATCCGGATTCGGGGTACCCTCGGTCTGGATGAAGATAGTTCGGACGCCGCTGCCGACACCGGCGAGGCTTGGTGCTGCAGTTTGAGTGCGCTGTCGCTGCGTAATTGGTCGCGGGACGGAGGAGACAGCGGGAAGCTGGGATCGGATTGTGCTGAGTGAGCGAGTCCATCGTGGAACTGCTCTGTAAGATGTCTCAGCGGCAGGCCGGGTGAGAGCGGCGAGCGCCCGTGACATGGCTCTGGAGGATGCCATGACGTAGGATGAGAACGATATGCAAAAAGATGAGAACGTGATGTTTTGTCGATGAGCGGAAGGTTGAGTGGTATAAAAGTATAGGTAATGTAAAAGAATGATCGGAAAGAGGGAAATCCGCTTCGGAGTTGACGGTTAAAACTTAACAATGTCGCACGCAACTTTTCGCCGCTCGCGGTATTTGCTTGTGTAAACCGACGAACTAGCCCGTGATAGGCCCGAGCATTAGTAATGCCTGAGCGACCTATGATGCAAGTCGGTCCCTGGTGCGTATTCATGGACCAATTATCTTTTTTCCTTTTTTCCTGCTGTTCAGTTGCTGTCGTTGCTGGGGTCTACTACTAACGCTCGGCGCGCAATGACGCGGGGGGGACCTGGACCCCTTGAACTTTTTGTAACTGCTTCATGCTAAAGTTTCTTTTTTTCTCTTCTTTTTTTGGTTATTTTTCCTTCTTCAACTATTTCAAATAACAGATTCAGGTTACAACACTACATGAAATTGAGCTATCCTTCATAACTATCTATCATCTCCTACGTTGCAATGTCAGAATCTCGGGGAAAAGTCGAGTCAGCAGCTCAGCAACCAGAAGAAGCTTCTGCCCTAATCGATCCAGCCCAGACACAAGATGGCGATGCGACAACAACATCAGCAAACCCTTCTCTTTGCGGTGTATGCAATGTAGACCCGCCCAAGTACAAGTGCCCACGGTGTCGTCTGCCATAGTATGTTTTCCCATTCCACATAGTTCGTGGTCAATGGCTAACGGTTATTCTCTACAAAGCTGCTCTGTCGCTTGTAACAAGATCCATCGCGAGAATCACCCTCCCGATCCCGAACCAACACAGACGCCGCAGCCCGAGCCTGCACAATCGCAATTGCCATCGCGGCCTCCACCTTCAGACCCTTCAAATCCTTTCTCCGCCCTCGAACGATCAGAAAAGCTTCGCCATCTTTTCCGAAAATACCCCAACCTTCCCGAGCAGCTCCGTAAAATTGATGCTGCCACCCTTCCACCTCCCCAGACCAAGTCCTCCATCCCTGCCTCCCTCCTCAAGGGCCTTCCTCCGAAACAGGAGGCATGGAACCACGACATAGGTTTACAGAACGGCAAAGAGGCCCTGCGCAAGGCTCGTCGCGCTCACGGGGAGCAGGGCGACGCCATTCGTGAGTATTCAGAGCTTATCCTACACTTGATAAATACCGAGAATGCGAACACGGATGTCAACAATGCTCTCCGACAGCAACTTGCGCAAGAGGATACGAAACTTATTGAGCGCTTGATGGCGCAGGAAAAGCGCTGAGTTAGCTCCTGGTTTCAACTTAATCTTCAATCTTTTCACCACAACAATTAAGGCGCATGGTTTTCAGAATAACTGATCATAATCCTATAGTAGTAATTGGTGGGTTATCCCTAATCCCTAGATATCATATTTCATCTCCCTCGTATATCTTCATCCCCTTGCTAATGCATGAACCGCTTCAGAAACCCAGATTTTGGCGACTTCGGAGAGATTGATGGCTGTGACCCCGTCTCGATGACATAAGGGGTCTCTTTCTCATCGCTTGACTTTTGCTGGCTTATACTGGTCTTTCGTTGTTTGAGACCTCCCCACTTAGAATCTCGTCGAGCCTTGACCGGCTGGTCGCTCTGGGACCAGTCCACACGGTGAATTTCGGCAGTGTGTTGAGGGTTGGGGACGTTGACAAAACTGCCTCTTCTTGATCCAGAAGTGGCTGCACTGTTCTCGGACCCTCTACGGTGAGGAGAGTTGTTTCCCCCAGACTCTTGCTTGAACGGGGTGACTGGGCCAGATTCACGTACAAACGGTGAAGATACATCAGAGAAGCCTGACGAACTAGCAGAACCTCGTCTTGCAGAGGAGCTGCTGCTTGCCTGAAAGCCTCCAACACCAGTCAAATCTCTCCTGAAAGGGGACGGGGGCTGGGGGTCACTCTTCCCCCACAGGTTACCTGTGCTCATTCTTCGCGATAATTCGGGTCTCCCGCCGTTCCAAGACGCTGACCCGCGAGTGTGCAGCTTCTTTTGCTGAGCTAAACCTTCATCCATCTCGGCAGTGCTTGCTAGTTTGGGAAGGTTGTGGGTGCCTGCTGCCCTTCCACTGCAAAGACTCTGTGCTCGGCGATATTGCCTGTTGTATTCCTGCAACGACATAGTGCCATTGTTCATAGAGTGAGGTCCAGGAGCGGGTCCCATTCCCTTGGGCGAGGCCTTCTGTGTCAAGGGCTCAACAGTTGTGGTGCGAGCGAATTGTTGTGCCGCAACTTGAGGAACATGCCTATAACGAGCAGGCTTTTGAACGTCCTCATCTTGCTTCTGCACTTCATCAGTGTAGTTTGAGCCCCTGAACCGGAACGCGTCGAATATGCTACCCCGGCGTGGAGGCTTTGAAGGTGATGACGGGCTGAGCTTGTCATCTATCTTCTCTTTCTTAAAAGACCTGGAGGACACCGTGGTTGTGACTGATGGCGACATTGGCATCTTTGGGATGGTTCTGGGCGATGGTGCGCCCATACTTCGGGCAGACAGTGGGGGCCTGAGTGAGTCCTCGGTATAAACTGACTGACTTGGCTGGCCACCATTGTCCACAGATAGGTCGTTCAGTTTAGCGCTCAACTCATTGGGGTCCAGTGGATGGATTTGGAGAGCCTTTGGCCGATGCCTGGGCCTCCCGGAGCCACTCATTGTGGGAGCAAATCTGTTGGTAGACTCTTCCACCGAAGCACCCGTTGTGTACATCATGGTGGTGGTCATCCTGAGCAAGTTGGGTGATGTTTGAAGATGTGTAAATAGCCTTGGGCTCCAATGGGCTGGATGCCACTGTGCTGTAAAGATGCTGACCACAGTGGTAAGGTGTCTGCAAGTAGTTGAATCGAGGAACAAGTGAGCCTTAAGTGCTGCTTTAAACCAAAATTGTTGAAAGTTGGATCAGGTAGGCTACTGCAGGAAGCTATTATCCATAAGGTTGGGAACAATGGCAAGATAAATGATTTGAGCTGCGGGTTTGTTGATACGTGATAGTGACACGCCATCCACATAGTTATTGTCACCCATCCTCTACCTCTCTTAGGCAAAGCATCCTGAAGCCACGAGGCCTGGCCCATTGAATGAGAGTCTGAATCTCTCTGCAATGTGTCGGCATCGTGGCGTAACTGAGCCCCGTACCTCGATGGCGGGTGCAGGACCGATCCGGCCGGAGCTTGTTGCGGTACGTTTGTCATGATCAGCTTGTGTGTGAACTGCGTTCCTGATCCCCGAGAAGGGGCATCTCTTGTCTACACAGCCCTTGACAAAACCCTATTGTTCGGAGATGGCTGCTTCCGGAGATAGCCCACAACTCCATGTTCATATGACCGGTTGTTGCCTTACGAGTTCTTGGGCTTATTCTTCGGCATTCGAGACTCTAGGTGAGACATCGCGTCTTGTCTCATAGCCAAATCATTAGTCGCGTGGTGAGCTTTACTTAGATCATATAGATAAGCAGCTCGTCTTTTTGAGACAGGTAGCCCTGGTCTCAATTTTCGAAGTAGCTCACGTGCTGTATGGAAATGGTGTAGTTAACGAGGTGTAGTGTTGTTGTGGGTGAAATTCCAGTCAGAGGGCCAGAACTAAAGAGACCGCTACTAACCAACCACGGATGAGCCTCATGAGATCAAGAGCATGAAAGACATCTTCCCGCTGATATACCAGTAGATGACTTATCTCTTTCAGGCACTCGACCCGAGTATACTGTATCTATATCTGAACAGTTTCTGGGAGCACTAAGGACAAATTGTGGGAAAGCGAACACCAAAGATTCTCTGCATCTTTAAGTCTGATGTCCCAGAAAGACAGCGAGTTATTTCGGCAACGGTGATGCTGTGAATGTAGCAATAATTTGCTCATTCAACAGGGGGCTCGTGAGACGCATACCTGACTCTTGACCGATTCCATCTTCTTGGCTCTGGCGCGCACCAACTTGCTATTCACTTGAAATAAAGTTGACAGACCCGACCCGGCGGCGCCAGGCTTCGCGGGAGATATCCATGACATTGACAGGACTTGCAGGACTCGCAGGACGGCTCGTGCTTCTGCTGAGCTAGGCGCTCCCGCTTCTGGGCTTGGGAATGTGCCAAGCCATTGTTACTTGCTGCATATGCTACTAGAGATAAATGAGGACAGTGCCTCTCAGAGCCTCGATGGCGGACCTGAACACGCGGTTGGAGGACCTCATGGCATTATTCAGACCAAGCACCATTATGCTTCCTTTTCCCCTGCCGGGATGTTGCTGATGCCATAGTTGTGGCGTCGATAGCCTTGTGATAAATCAGAGTCCATTGTGTGTCACAATCCATCTATATTTTCGTTCCAGGCTCCTGACAAAAGCCGTCTAAGGTTGTCTACTGTATGTTGTTGCAGGTACTTCCTGCCGGGATGAGCTAGCTCAGAACGCAAATGGCCTGTACAAGACTGTAATGACAGATGTTACTGCCAGGCTTCTGACACACTGCATGATGTTCAAAGCAACTGGTAAAGTTCGGGGTGTTCGGGGAACTCCAGAAAATTTCACATACTCGCCCAAGAAAGTTAGTTGTCAACTATCGAAGTCTGCTCGGAGAACCGTTTTCCATGAGTCGTGCACAGATAGTCATCGGAAAGGTTTGGAGAGTTCCACATGGAGGGAACTTAAACAGTCTCCGTAGGCTGGTAGCCCTTCACACGAATGGGCAGCGGTACAGAAACGGAAGAGCGCTAATGAAGTATATTGTTGGACAAGTTATCGTGGCTGCTGGTTCATGGAGAGTCGGGCCCGACGTATGACAACTCATTCCGTCCTTGACGCGTATAATTGGAATAGAGTCTAGGGTTAGTTCGTGGCGATAACACCGAGGTCCGTGGATTGTGCAACCTTTTGAACCCACAAGCAGAGTCCGATGGGAAATCTGGATGTAAAAAGAATTCTTCATCGGCATGATCGGAATGGCATGCCAAACAGCTTTAGGATAGGCATACTGTCTCTTCGCCATCCGGGTCCAGATTTGTTTTAGACAAGAGGACGTTTCTTTAGGTCCATAAAAGGACGTATCCAAAGGCACAGGGTGTACGGTGTTGAATTTTTGGGGCGACCTTTTACTTGCTGCCTAGGGTCCGAAATCTCAGCCTGCGGTTTTTTTAATATCTAATCTGTTAAGCCCAAGCTATGTTTGAATAGTGCAGCAGACCAGATCGGACAACGGAACCGAGCTCATTCAACCATGACCAAGTGTTGGGGTTGAATGCACAACATCGATATTCGATCAGTGGTTTGCTGAGCAAGAGCGGGTGACGCTAAAGTCGTGTCCCTGGAGGGTTCCCCAGCCTGACGTCTTCGCAAGGAGCTTGGCTCTTCATGTTGTCCAAGCTTGTTTCCGCTTCTTAACTCGCGTAAGCAAATATTAGCGGTGCAATAAATAACATAGATCGGAAGGGATATGACGTTGGATGGTGTCAGGTGAGAGTCGAGCACTTGTAGGATTCAACGTTTGGTGCCTTGCATTGGATGATAAAAGTGTAATTATAAATTAATTAGTTGGAGTCTTACATACATAACATATCGTTTATTAGTGGCGCGCCATGTATGCAGGTGGGGGAGGAGCAAGTGAGGACAAGTGGTTGCCATGCGAATGCCATGTGGGAAGGAGCAATGGTGGTGCCATGTGTCCACCTATCGAGGTGAATGAAGTGTGAAGCATAGTATAGGAAGGCACGACTGGCTACAACTTAACTATCAGCCAAGGACCGCCATTAATACTAGTTGCCTGTTAATTGAGGTCGCCGGTCGACCTGAAAGGCTCCAGCTGAGCTGAATCCTTGTGGTTCAGGGTTGTCTTGAACCACTAAGTACAGGCCTGACGGGGCATCTCCTTGTCTTTTATCGTATCGTTCCGTGCTCTGGCCAATGGGTAGGAGAGCGCCAACACAGCACATGGGATTGGGTCATGGAGTGATGCGTAGTGAAGCGCGTGAACACCAACAAAAGCCAGTGGGCGATTGACAATTGAGGAATATGATGATGTAAGTCGGCCTTCACGCATGTGATTGTTCTTATAGAAAGCCTAAGCTGTCTCAATTGAAGCACAAAGACCCTTTCTTTTCCTTTTCTCTCTTTGTTCAAGACCCCCAGATCATTGTTTCGTGCTGCGTCGTATTCTGTCTTGTTGCTTTGCGTTGTTGGCTTGTTGATCTTCAACACCCAATTTAAATCAAACCTCAAAACAACGCCGAGAAATGAGTTGATGTTGACGCTTTGAACCCAGTTGCCTTAATTGGAAATAGCCCACGCCCAACTAAGGTTCCCGTTACCTTAGACCATCCGCTCCTAAAACGTTCCCTGTTCCGAGCCCGTGGCTCGGTTCCAGTTCCAGCTCTCTTCCCCCTCTTTAACTAATGCCAGATTCGAACATTTCGCGCAGTTGAACTTGTCAGCGTTGAAATCTGATACTTTGTGCTTCATTCCTCCAGACGCGCTTCTTGGAGTCGTCCACCTGTGACCAAGGCTCCAAGTCATCACGCACCCACTCTTCTACCACGCTACCGGGTCCCTTACAGCGCGCTGTAGTACATCGTCTCCTGGGATCTGCTGAAGTGCTGCCCCTCAGACGTGCAGCAAAGCTACTACCCACGGCGCGGCTCAACAACGTCGATAACTTACGATACTTGGCCTTTCAACGGCCTTTTTGCAACACGGCAACTGTGCTACCCAAGAGCCGCACAGTAATAGGTACCTAGATTTCCCGCTTGCCAAGTGCCATGCATGTCCTGTTGCATAAACGTTGTTGGCTGAGATTGGTAGAACTCGACTAACACCATGTGTTTTCAATAGGTTTCGAGTACTTGAAGCTTTAAGTGGTGTCTCAACCCTGTGCCGACCTTTTGTATTGCTTCAGACTAGCATCCCAGAGTCTAATTCGCGTCAAGAACAATAGAAGCTCAGGTTTTATCTCTCCAAGCTGTCATTGCCTACTAATTGAAGGCATTCCACTTGCCTGGTCCCCCATCTGTCGCGTACGCAGCGTTTGTTTCCGTCCCTCTCGCTAGAGTACAGTACCCAGCAGCTAAGCTACCACCGCACCAATTGGATTGGATATCGATCCCAATCCCTTCCGTTGGTCCCTCAGGTACGGTACGGTACAGTGCAAGCGTGCAAGCATTGTCGGTCAGTCAATTCCTCTCCCTTCTTCGTTTGTTAGCATTTTGCTCTACCTTTACTGTTTCCTTGTCTCTCGTTACTCAAGCCACAAGCATTTTTCATCCACTATTGATTATATTCTGCCTTTCCTACCTCTCAGCCCTGGTTGAGCTGTCTTACCTACCTTGCCCTCAGGCTCCACGAGTTCTTCCTCCCCGCAAAACGCCACGGATTTGGTCCCCTCTATCTGAGCTGTTGGCATCCAGTCTATCCTGTCCATGTTTCTCTCCACCCACCACTCGGCCTAGTCGCTGAAGTTGCGACCATGCAATCCAATTATGCTGGCTCACGAAATGCTCACTCAACTGCAGGCACTGCTGCCTCGGGGTCATACTCTGCGGCCAGTTCAACTTCTTTAGATCACAATATCGAAAGCGATTCCGATCCTTCAGCGCCTGCCAGTAATCATCGAGACTCGGTCGGTTCAATCATCGACGATCCCTTCTTCCAAACATACGACCCGGCAATTCAGGCCGCGACTGCATCCGACGACGAGGACCAGTCTGATGGGAGCTCCATCTACCAATCCCTAGACGAGGACCACGAACATCTTTTTCACGATACCCAGGGGCACAACTTCGGCAACCCAGCTAAACCCCGCAAACGCAGGAGCGGCGCCGAAGGGAAGAAGCCCAACCCGGAGAGCGATGATAACGATCCGAACCGATATTGGCCGCCTCCTCGTCGAGAGTCTTTGACAGCTACGCCCTCGTCGTACTGGGTATGTAATATCTCCTATCACATGCGGACCCACTCTAGCTATCGCGGGGCAACGTTGCTCAACATCGAGCCGGATTTTTGGAGTCTCGAAGGCAGTTATGCGACAGACGGCTGACCACAGTTTCGCGCTTTGCAGTCACAAGCATCTTCAAATATGGAAAGTTTCAACATTGCCGTCATCGGTTCCACCGGTGTTGGCAAATCATCTTTTGTCCAGCGGGTCCTTGGCTTGTCTCGACCACCAATCTCCAATGCTTCCAGTGTTCGCATGCTGGTGGACAATAACTCGCACACTGTGACCTTGCTCGAACTAGATCTGGAGTACTTCGAACTGAACCCCACACAGCCTATTCAATGGCCAAAACAGATCAATGGGCATATTGTTCCTCGCGTCGATGCTGCGCTCATTTTGTACGATGTCACAAATCACGACTCAGTAGCTGAGCTGCCTCAAACATTAGGTATGAGATTCATTACCACTACTTAGAAGGAAAACTATACTGAATGAATTTAGCGGCTCTTACGAACTCGGGTCTTCCTGCTAGTCTTGTGGCCTGTAAATGCGAGACCCCTGAGGCAGAATGGCAGGTCAACGCCGAGGCTATGGCGAGCCACAAGTTCTTCAAGTCTTGCATTTCTACCTACAAAATATCCTCAGATGACACCGAGGTTGCCAAGACATGTTTGCACACCATCCTGAGGGCTGCGATAGCACATCGAAGAGGTAGGTGCCAAAAGTGGGCAATCTTTGGCGAATTCGTGCTGATTGCATGTTAGAGGAAAACGGCGAAACAGTATCACGCAGGAGAGCACAGTCTGCCGCTAATTTAGAAGCTCCTGAAGTTGGCACTGGACGCCCCATTAGCCAACATAGCAAACACAGCAGAGCAAGCTCTGATTTCTCCTTGCTCAAGGGATTCTCTAATCCTACAACCGCCGAAAACTATCGAATACAGACATCTCGCGGCTCCAGAACAGGTCAATCCGCTAGCCCCAATCCCGAGATGGGAGAATCAGGTCAGGCGCAGATCAACAGCATGCTCCGAACTCCTGGCATTCGATTGGATAGGCCTAGCACCGATTCTTTCTTGGACGTGGAGGAGTCAGATGGGGAATCTTATCGTTATTCCGATGACATTCCAATACTCCAGAGAAACGATGATAGTATGTTGGATAAGCAAGCTAAAATGATAGGGGTATCATTCGATGAGCTGGTTGATCGTCTTCTTGCCCCACGCTTGACGAGAATAGACAACAACTTCTCCGATGTCTTTCTGTGTCTTTATCGCAAGTTTGCAGCTCCTGGTGAGCTCTTCACTGCTATTTTGACCAGATTGGACAAAGTGAGGGATGACAAGACAGCGCATTACCTTTCAAAGACAGCAACACAACTGCGCATCATCGAGGTGGTGGCCAAATGGGTGTCGCTCTATCCCGGTGACTTCGCTCGTCCTCAAACCAGACGAAATCTGGAAGAGTTCATAAGACACCTGAGCACGGAGCCAATCTTCTCTATCGCTGCACAGCATATGCGGCGTCATCTTCAATTCAATGTCGTGGAAGATGACGATACTGGCTGGGCACACTCAGACGAGATGAGCGATAAGCTTGCGAGCGAAATCCTATCAAAGGATATGAACGAACTGTCATCAGGTGTGAGTGTATTGACAGTAGAATCGGATACGGATGGGAGGCCATCTGGAAGCTCAGAAGTTTCCCTTGCCGATCGGAGTAGCAGCGTTTCAAGCCAGGTGCAGTTTCATACATTTGAAGACTATGAAAAGGCGGCGAGTTATCTGGAACCCACGGAGAACCTTCCTATGAACAAGTTTCGTTACCACATCTTCATGGACATACCGGATGACGATGTTGCGGACGAATTGACGAGGATAGATTGGATCATGTTTTCGTCGATCCGTATTCGCGACTTTGTTCGCCATGTCAGCTTATCTGCATCCCAAAAGGAGAGATGCAAGAGTTTGCGTAACGTCAACCGGATGATTAACCATTTCAACCATGTCGCCAAATGGGTTGCCAACATGATATTGCTACGAGACAAGGCCAAGCACCGAGCATTGATACTTGAGAAGTTCATGAACATTTCGTTGAAGTTACGCCAGCTAAATAACTACAACGGATTGGCGGCTATTCTAGCGGGCGTAAACGGAACAGCCATTCATCGACTAAACCAGACAAGAGCACTGGTACCAGCCGAAGTGCAAAAGAGGTTCGCACGACTGGGTATATTGATGGGAACTCAAAAGAGTCATTTCGCGTATCGATTAGCATGGGAAAACTCGTCCCTTCCCCGTATTCCTTTCATCCCTCTTCACCGACGAGACTTGGTATCGGCAGAGGAAGGAAGTAAGACCTTTGTCGGTGCAGATGGAGATCGCATCAACTGGAAGAAGTTTGAGGTATTGGGAGAAGTCCTGCTTCCAATTATGAAGAGTCAAGGCGCATCATACCCGAATTTGGCCAAGCATGATAATGCAAGAGAGCTGATTCTGGGTTGTCGGATGCCAACAGACGAAGAGGTGAAGCGTTCCAGTACGAATCTCATTCAACGCATTAGCTAACAATATCACAGGACATTTATCAGCGAAGCGTACAGGTTGAGAGTGGCTCAGGCGGTTTCGCAGAGCCCGCCAAAAAGAAGTTCCCGTGGTTTGCGAAATAATCTGTTAATTGATCGCAAGGAGTTTAGGGAGCACGCAGTTGCGTTATAATCACTGATGCAAATACTTGAGGCGCATATTATAGACTTTTGGTAGCTTGATAACTGGCTAGAGACGATGGTGTATCTCTTGAGGAATTATGTTGGGACTATATCTTGGATATCCATTCTAAGTTAGGCATGGCGATTTTGTTATTGATAGGTTTTTTATGCAAGGCAGTTAACCATAAGCCGCTATATACTTGTTCAGGTTTCCGTCATTTCCAGGCTGTAACTCAAATCGATCTTTGTGGGTGCTCGTTCCTTCCATTTCTGATCGGTTGCTACTTTCCTCCTGCCAAGTGTGTAAGTTGACTGTTGTAGGTGGCACATCACTCCTTCCTTGGGAAAAGACGTGAACCGAGCGCAGGAATATCCATCAACCAAAAGCAAGAGCAACTTCAAAACATCCCATTTTCAATACTCAGACTTCACAAGGCTCACTGAAGTATGAATCAATGATGTCTCCTGCGCTGCAACTCCCGTCTCTTCGTATACTGGCAAAACAAACAAATGTCGAAGTGACAGCAACACCATCGTTGAACATCGACCTTCCGAACAATACGCAATCTATTACGAGTATCGACGATCTCTTATCATTGGTTCAAGACTCTCATCTATGGATCACTCGGTCGGGTGCGTGTTGCATTCAGATTTCAATTGCTGTAAATGGCCGTCCAATACTAGAGAGTACCCGTCTCGAAAGTATCGCCAAGGCAGTCAGTAGCTGCGAGGTATCTAAACAACCCGAGCAACAGCTACACTCGACACTAACCCGATTTTACAGGTTTGGGATCGCCTGGGAATTCATCTTAAATACGACAGATCATGTACGGTCGGGCTGCCAGGACTCCTCTATTTCTCCCTCCAGCATCCCGATCTCTCATCAGTTCTGGTAGCTCCGTCCTCGGCGTGGACTACCCCATTTCGAACTCTGTTGGTAGCGATCGATGTCTGCAAACTAGTCAAGCGACAAGAACCTCCCGGGGAGTCTACCAGAACAAGCAAACGCCGGAAGAATACGAGCAAGCCGGCAGGAAAAGTCGAGCCTCGTTCGGAGAGTGATCTGTTGGAAACTCTAGAGCCAGTTGACCAGCAAGCTATTGAGAACTTCATATCTAGTCTCAACTTTCCATTGAACGAGGGTCTAGGGAACTCGCCTCAGGCGCCAGTCCGGAGTGAAAGTGCTACCTGCACCGAAGTCTTGGAAATCTTGCGCTCCTCATCCTTGATAGATATTCTATTTGAACAGTTCATTCTGGGGCCGGAGAAAACATACAGAGGGTATCATGTCTGGGGCTGCGAGCCAAAATACCGCCTCGTCAACTTGGCGCCTGGTGTTTTCCACATGCCTTATCTTAAGGTATGTTTTAGAACAACAATTTGCTGAAGCTTCTAATGGCATGAACAGAGTGTATCAGACCGTGCCCAGCTACTACCAATTATTGCGACATCGATAGCGCGCATGCAGTATGCCGAATCTCCAGCACTGAGACAAAAGGTGGCCGACCTACGACTATGCAACAAAGCGTCTGCTGATGTGCATAACCAAGAAGTAGATTGTGGGGATAGTATTGAGAAAAGTGCCTAGGAGGTACTTCTTACGCATGTACAACTTCCATTATTGGCTAACAAGAGAAGAAACAAAAGGCCAGCACTTCATGACACAAGCCAACACGATTTAGATCAAGAGATTATTATTGCAAGAGATGAACAGGTTGTAACAGTGGTAGAAGAAGGTTCACCAGAAGCACGGGTATGTGATAAGCAGGAAAGTCAGGAGAATGCAACGATGAAGGTAAGGTGGGACGCCATGAACAGCTATCCAGACACGGCGAAGTATGGGGAGTTCAATGAGACAAATCGTGATCCGAACCCCGACCTTGTGGGTGCGCATCACGATCCATGGACCAGCTCAGCCCACAGCCAAGTCTCCCCGGGTTGGTCACAACAGGAACTCGGCGGGCCAAACTGGCTAGGGGACGATATGGCGATGATGAAGCCCATTGATGGGCTACCCCTCGAGCAGAGTTGTGGGCATATGGGTTGGATAGGTCAGATTGAGAATGTAGTGTCAGAGGAAGGTATGGCGGGTGATCTGGTCAACTTCCAAACCTTGGACCATTGGCTCATTTGCAATAATGAGATATAACATGAGTCACCCCAGGTGTCACGATGTAGGCGTAGTATCTGGGAGGAGCATAGCACGATGTGAGTAAAACGAAAAGGCCCGAAGACGTCTCTGCGGGTTTATATATTATAGCTGTGATATTCAAGGGTTTCGCTTAAGATAATAGATATATCGGCTCAAATTGGGAAGTTGTGAGTGTCGAATAGCGTGAGATCTTTGTTGAAAAAAGACCGATTTAAGCTCCATAACTCAATGTATGGAGTCGCTGAAAGTGGTGAAAGAGGGACGCGCAGGCTTATTTGCGTGCGTTGTCTGATCTCGACGTCTTGGATGTCTTCGCTGTCTTTGCCGCCTTCTTCTTATCCTTCTTGTCCTGCTTTGCTTTGCGCTGTTCGGGCTTCATGGTGGCATAATGGATGTACCAAAGGAGAACAGATTGCAGGATGACGGCGACAAGGACGACCAAAAGAATCGTGAAGAGCATGGGCTGATCGTTGAGGACAGCGACGGCCTCATCCGTTGCGCCAATAGAGGAAAACCAGTCGAATTGGCCCATCGTGGAGCGTGAAGTCCGAGATGGAGCGGGTATTGAATTAAGGGTATTGTTGATGCGGGTTCAAGTAATGTACAGGTCGAAAAGAATTGTACAGTGCGCCAGTCACGTACAAGAAGGGAGATAATAAGATAGTAGAAAACAAAGTAAAATGATCGAGGTAGTCAAGTATGAAAAGGAAAAAGAGTTAAAGTGAGGGACGAGGAGACAAAGTGCACCTGGTAAAACGGTCCACTCCGTAGAGTGGTGGTAACGGTGGAAGACCCCTAACACTCACTTGGCTTCAGGGGTGTTACTGAGACGTTTCACCTTGTAACAAAAATCGACTGATGTGAAGATACGCCATGATTGGCTGTTGAGCTTTGATATCTAGGACGAGATGAAAGCAAGCGCTAATTACCGATGAAAAAGGCATTGAATCCCAATAGTACTAGTTAAACATTTACAGAGTCAGTATAGCTATGGTAGAGTAACTAATATGTGTTTACGAAGACGGGATGTTTGGTGACTTCGATGGACCGACATGGGATGAAGTCGACTTAGACGAGTACAATGGGCAGCAAGTCATCACGTGATTGTATCCGGAGAATGGAAGCTCAAGTTTCCTCACCAAAGCCGCATAGGCATCTGATTGGCTCCCGCCATGTCCTGCCGCTAGCCGTATGGGGATACCGTCAATTGAGATCCATTTCCTGGGTCCCAAAAAAATCTCGAGCTCGTGTGAGAGAGATACAGAGAAAGAGAGACGGATCTCCTCCTCCTTCGTTGTCGGCCCCTCCTGCTTCTCGAATCGAAATTCTCCGAACCTTGCCGATCATGAGCGTCGCACGTCCGGCGCGCAACCTCCTCGGCAGGTGCCTCGCCTCATCCCGAACCGCCTCCGCCTCTGCCTCTGCCTCTGCTTCCATCACCGTCCCTGTCCTTCAATGCAGTCAATTCCACAGCTCGGCGCCCCGGTCGAAACGCAAATCTCGATTTCGAAATGTTACCGCTCAGGAGCTAGGTCTGGTGAAGGAGTCGGGCGAATACACCAAGAAGATGGATCAGTACAAGCAGGACAAGTTTGCCGACTTGTCCAAGCAGGATCTGGAGAGCCTCAGGGCCTCGTACACGGCAGAACAGCTCGAGGCTATTGAATTGGGCGAGAAGGCCGTCAGCCCTGAAGATATGATCATCCAGGGTCGGTTACGTGACGACCCCTACAAGCCTACATACATCGAGGACTACGCAACCCTCGACCCCCGCTACGATATTAAGCCCGAGATCGAGGGCACCCCAAGAGAGGTGCAATGGCCCGACAAGAGTGAATGGATCGACAACTACGGGCAAAGGATGATGAAGATTACCGACAAGAAAACGAGTGACCAGCTGACCCGTGCCATGGTCCGGGCATTGCGGCGTGTCAAGGAGAGTCAGGGCGAGGATATGATAGATCTGACTGAGGAGGAGCTTAAGGACATTGAAAAGGACCCGGAGCTGATCAAGCGCTACATCATCGCTGAGGACGGCCCCGAGCCCAGCGCTAACGACAAAGGCCCTGAATTCATGACCCGATCTCAAGCTGAGAAGCTTGACGAGGCTGTTGACGAGGCATGGAAGGCTGAGCTCGACAAGATCGTTGGCTTCAGCAGTCAGGGTGAAGTCGAGCCTACAAATCTCGAACTCATCCAGGACGGTCCTGCCGGTGTCGACCGCACCTACACAGCTGAGGCACCTGATCTGGGCAAGGTCCCTGGTGTTAAGGGCCTGTACAAGCACGCCGTTGACCCCGAAGATCAGGGCCAGGATGATTCGGGCAAGTACCAAGAGATCAAGCGCCTGACAGGCATGAGTCTGAAGGACATTCGATCGCTTCTCACAAAGGGTCTTGTGACTCGCTGGGTCTCCAACCAGACTCGTCTGGGTAAGGTCCGCAGTACCTCAGTTGTCGCCATTGCTGGTAACGGCAACGGTCGTCTGGGTCTCGGCATGGCCAAGTCTACCGAGCCTGGTGTGGCTGAGGAGACGGCTCAGATGTTGGCTATCCGCAACATGAAGCCTGTCCGTCGATATGAGAACCGTACCATCTACGGCAACGTGACTTCCAAGATTTCGGGCACTGTCGTTGAGCTGATGGCTCGACCTCCCGGTACGTATACGCTACTTACCCCTTCACTTTGTTGTGTATGCTGACTTTGTTACTTACAGGCTTCGGACTCCGCTGCCCTCACCGTATCTTTGAAATGTGCCGCGCCGCCGGTATTCACGATATCGCCGCCCGCATGCCCCGGTCCAAGAACCCCATGAACTCGGTCAAGGCGGCATACCAAGCGTTGACCAACCAGCCCGACCCCGAGCAGATCGCCATCGGCCGGGGCAAGAAGCTGGTGGATGTGCGAAAGGTGTATTATGGAGGAGCTGTATACTAAACCCAAACCCGCAACCACTCTCACCCTCTCACGACGTCTTGTACCACCAAAGAATCATGTATCTGTAGCCTGTAATGGAGGGATTTCTCCCCTAACGTCCCTGATGTGGTAAAATAAAGTAGATGGCGTAGCATCACTTGGATAACAAATATCTTATTATCATGTGAAGAAAGAAATGTCGTTTCGTTTCTCGTGTCGTATTTTGGTTGGGTATCAATCCTATTTTCTTTCCCTGGAAATACATTCCTCAAGCTCTTTTCCCCTTCGATTTATTGCGCCGTCGATCCATCACCCCAGTCAATCTCCTGCTGCAAAACTATGCTGTAAACACTGGCCTTGAGAAGCGTAAAGGCCAAGCTCGTCTTGCGCTCGAGCTCGCGAAGGCCGTCGAGGATTTCTGTGCTAGGGTTTGAGGCGAGATGATCGAGGATAGTAGCCAGCTGTTAACTGCATTAGTCTAGTACTTGTTGTTCAGTCGAATATGCAGACGTACTTTATTCATATTGTCCGCCAGGCGCTCGTACTCGTCGAGAACCTCCTGCTCAAGCGGTGTAAGCTCTGGAGGGTCAAGAAGACCCCCAGTTTGAGTTTGATCCATTTTGATTGATGAGGTCAACCTCTCACGTGGAGGGAATAACAATTAATCAATCGCGAGGTGTTTTTGCTATGGTTATTTGAACAATGTTTGCTGTAGACGCGGTAGCCGTTGCTAGAGAAGTTGTTCCAATTGCTGATAAGATATCCATTAAAGGTGGGGCCTAATAATAGCTTCCATTTTCTATTACAGGAGAAACACCAAAGCTCAGCTGCCTCAATGTT
Organism: Fusarium torulosum; assembly: GCA_900312805.1. NCBI lineage: Eukaryota > Fungi > Ascomycota > Sordariomycetes > Hypocreales > Nectriaceae > Fusarium > Fusarium torulosum. Next base: position 146,637 of record ONZP01000148.1, read on the forward strand.
AACAGAAACATCACCAAATTATAAAGCAATAGAGTTGTTAAAAAGCGTTGATTCGTACATCCTTTTTCTACTAAAACTATAAGGAAAAAACATGATATGTTCATCAAGAAGCCATTAAGCAAATCAAGTAATAATAAACACGACCTCCAAGCTCATCAAAACCATGCCACGCCGGACAAAACTGAACCGGAACGCCCAATCCTTCAAATGCTTTGACAAAAGCAATATTGATGCTAATGTTAATGCCAATGCAAACATCAAAATCTTCTTCCATCTTTATCCTCAAACAAAGAAACATGAATGGTATCCCAGCTAAATCAAACTTGTCGTCGTTACTCCTTGTTGTTAATTCCCGTAGGCCACCACCTCGTTTCCTTGCGCCGCGTCGGTGCCAACGTTACTCTCTGTCCACTCGCTCTCGGTGTAGCTGTTGTCACTGTACTCATCACCATCAGTGTACATGTCGGTGCTATTTGTAACGACAGTGCCTCTGCTGCTTCTTCTTAGGGTCTCGTTGTCACTATCCCCACCAGCACCGCCATCGTCAGCGGTTTCAACAGCTGTGTCCTCTTCGGCAGGGACCTCTATCGTCTCTGGCGTCGGTGTCGACTTGATATCTGCCTCGTCGACCTCTTCGACAGTTTCGTTGACACAGTTCTCCTTGTCATTTTCCGCAAAGGCCTTGTCGAGGTTGCCACCCCAGCTTCCTTTGCGGTAGACTTTGCCGCCTCCAACGGGTGTTCGTACACTCTGGCTACGCTTGACGCCACCAGTAGCTATATTGTTATTGATCTGACTCAGTGAAGCGATTCTGCGGCCAGGAGCTGGAGCTGCCAGGTTACGCTTGGCGTTGATTGCCATATTCACCATGGACTTGCGAGCAGGAGCACCTTGTTGAGACTCCTCGGCTGTAGGCTTCTTGACACGTTTGCGGCTCATAGCATCGCCACCGTTCTTGCTGCTCTTGCCCATAAGAAGAACGCGAGAGTGGTCCATGACGCCTTCAAGGATGCGGCGCTCCAGGTTCTCGGCACGAGACTCCATATCGTAGAGCTCCTCCTTGCGCATGCTGAGAGCAGTCTCGAGAGAAGACACGTCGCCAGTCAGGCGAGTCTTCTGACGGATGAGGCTCTCCTGCTCCGCTCTCAAGGTCATGACGCTTTGTCGCAGTCTCAGCTCCTCATCTCGGAGGCTCAAAACTGCAGTCTCAACGTGGTCCTTCTCGGCAAGCTTGCGCTCCACAGAAGCCATGGTCTCTTGAAGATGCTTGTTATGGTCCTCATGAGCCTGCTCAATGCGCCTCTTCTGGCTATTGAGGAACGATGAGATATCGGCTGCTGTTTGGAGAACCGAGGCATGAACCTTGTCAAGGGTATCAAGGCGATTAAAGGCTTGATCGGCGACAGCAGTGTGACCGACAAGTTTGTCGAGTTTCTCTTGCACAACTGCATCGTCATACCTGGAATCCGTGATCAAGTCAAGCTTCTCACGAACAACAGTATCATCGTACTTGGAGTCCATGATCAAATCAAGCTTCTCGCGCACAGGCGTGTCGTCGTACTTGTGCCCGGCAATCGTAGCCAGGAGTTCCTTGACCTCGGCATCATCGTACTTCTCCTCGATGATCTTATCAAGCTTGGCTCGCACCTCAGCATCATCATACTTCTCCTCAATAATCTTGTCGAGCTTGGTTCGCACCTCAGCATCGTCGTACTTGGACTCAATAATGGTAGCGAGCTTTTCATGGACGGGAGCGTCGTCGTACTTCTCCTCGATGATCTTGTCAAGCTTGGCCCGTACCTCGGCGTCGTCATACTTGGACTCGATTATGGTGGTAAGCTTCTCACGGACCTCTGAGTCGTCGTACTTGGATTCAATAATGGTAGCGAGCTTTTCATGGACGGGAGCGTCGTCGTACTTCTCCTCGATGATCTTATCCAGCTTCTCGCGAACCTGGGCATCGTCATACTTCTCTTCAATAATCTTATCGAGACGTTCCTTGACCTCAGCATCGTTGTAGATCTGCTCAATAAGCTTATCGAGCTTCTCATGAACCTGGGTGTTATTGTATTTGTCGTCAGTGAGAAGAGTGAGAAGGGTCATGAGCTCCTCAGGGGACTTGTGTTCGACAATCTTGTCCTGGATCTCAGTCGTCGAAGTCTTGGCATGCTCGTAATGTTCGCCAACGAGAAGAAGGAGGTCCTTGATAGATTCAATGATCTTGGGGTGGGACTCGCCGACTTCTCCCTTCAATACCTCCACAGCCGTTAAAGCCTCTGTGATCTGGTCACGGGTCTGCTGGTGTTCGGCCTTGTCTTCGATGTGAGTCTCTTCAGTGCGAGTGACGAGCTCCTCTACCTTGGTGAAAACAGTCTTGGAAGCCTCCTCCATCTTCTCAAGAGAGTCGGTTACGGTAGAACCCAGAGTATCGATCAGAAGCTTGAGTTCGTCCGTGACCGTCTTGGAGCCAACCACAGCTGCCTCCATAGTCTCATCACGAGCCTCGCTGACCTTGCTTCTATCGTCCAGGGTAGTCTGCAAGGTCTCGTACTTGGCGATAAGTTCACCAATCTTCTCTTCGATCTTGGTACCCAGGGATGTAGTGGCTTCTTGAAGCTTCTCGTTGGACTCGACCTGAACTCCAGAGACGACGGCCTTCGAGTCCTCGAACTCGGCCTTGATAGTATCGAGCATGTCCTTGAGATCCTGGTGAACGTTCTCGTTCTTATTGATCTTCTCACCCATGGTCTCCAGGAGCTTGCTGACGCTCTCGACGCCAGTTGTGCCCTCTTCAAGCTTGGTGTTGATGGCACCCTGGAACTCCTCAAGGAAGGTCTTGACCTCATTGACACGCTCTCCCACTGAAGTGCTCTCCTCATCGCGAATGGCGATGGCTTTGGTCTGAGCATCGACGGTGGTGTCCAGCTTCTCCTGGAATTCCTTGACAACGGTTTCGAGGCCGGCGAGGTCTTCCTTCTTGACAACAAGAGTTTCCAGATTGGAAACATCTTCCTTGCGAGCAAGGAATGCCAAGTCGGTGCTGGTGAAGGCTTCGAGGGTTGTCTTGATCTCAAGGGTCAAGGCTTCCACAGTCTCGACATCCGCCTTGGAGACCTTGTCGGGATTTTCCTTTATCTCATCTAATCCAGTTGAGACCTGAGTAAGGAGGGTCTCCAATGCAGTGATTTCTTCCTTGCGCGATACAGTCTCCAATTGAGTGGTGAAAGTTCCCATGGTCTCTCTGGTCTCAAGAAGCAGGGCCTCCAAATTGTCGACATGATCTTTACGAACAGCCTGTTCGCCTTCAATAAGGTCATCAAGTTTGCCCTTGGTGTTTCGAAGAATAGTTTCGATCGCCAGCATATCGTCCTTTGACGCAGGTTCGTCGCCCTCGCCTTCAACTCCACGCTCAGTCTCTTCTCCATCTTCCTTCTTCTTCTTTACTGAGACTGATCGTGTGAGAAGGGTCTCTCGCGAAGCGATCTCATCCACGCTGTCCTGGACGGTCTTGAGCAGCTCTTCCATGCGAGAAAGGTCGTCCTTTTGAACTCCCTCGTTCTCAGCCTTGACCGAGTCAATCTTGATAGCGAGTCCAGCAATCAAGATCTCGAGGTTCTTGATATCATCAGGCTTGATAGCCTCGGCAGGTTCACTGTCTTCTGACTTCTCCGTCGACACTGCTGCAAGAGCGCGCTCATTGTTGCTGTCTCGGAGAGTCTCAATGTCGGAACGAACGGATTCAAGACCTGTCTTTAGAGCTTCAAGGATCTTCTCGTCTGAGGTTGAGTCAACAGGAGCAATAGCTCGCTCGCTGTTGGTTTCGCGAAGGGTCTCAATACCTGTATGGATAGACTCCAGTCCAGACTTAAGAGCTTCGAGAACCTCATCGTTGGGCTTGACATCCGCAACCGGGGCTAGAGCCTTCTGGTTGCTTTCCTGAAGAGCCTCAATGTCTGTGCGAAGAGAGTCAAGACCGTTCTTCAAGGCTTCGATGACTTCGTCGTTGGTTGTGCCCTCAGATGGAGCGGCAGCCTTTTGAGCGGTAGCAATGGCTTCAATCTCAGTGTGGAGAGAGTCAAGGCCATTCTTGAGTGTGACAATGACCTCGTCATTCGAAGTGTTCTCGATTGGCTCATCATCCTTCTCCTCCTTGCTGGCAAGGGCTGCAATCTCGGCGTGCAAAGAATCAAGGCCATTCTTGAGGGTGACAATGACTTCGTCGTTAGAGGTGTTCTCATCAGGAGCAGCCCGGTCGCTGGTATCACGAGCAGCCTCAATATCAGCTCTGAGTGATTCAAGGCCGGTCTTTAGGGCCTGGATGAACTCGTCGCTGGAGGTGTTGTCAACTGGAGCAATGGCCTTTTCGCTGGTGTCACGGACAACCTCGATATCAACGCGAAGAGACTCGAGTCCGTTCTTCAGAGCCTCAATCACATCATCGTTGGAGGTGTTCTCAACAGGTACCATGGCCTTCTCGGCGGTGTTTTCGCGGATCGCCTCGATATCAACGCGGAGGGCATCAAGACCATTCTTCAGAGCCTCGAGGACCTCGTCATTCTCGTTCGGCTCGACAACGGCAACCGCCTTTTCAGTCTGACTGTCACGTAGTGCCTCGATATCTGCACGCACGCCACTGAGACCTGACTTGAGGGCTTCCAAGAGCTCGTCGCTCGCAGGAGGTGTGGACTCCAGTGTCGCCACAGCGCGGTCGTTGCTGCTGTCACGGATGGTTTCAATGTCAGCTCGCACGGAATCAAGACCGGTTCTGAGTGCCTCGAGGATCTCATCGTTCGCGGTCAAGTCGGTAGGCTTGTTGGTCACCCGGTCCATGCCAGCGCGGAGGTCATTGAGGCCATCGTTCAAGGCGTCAAGGATTTCACTGGTCTCGGCGCGAGGTCGGAGAACCTCTTGGCGCAAGTTGTTAAAACCAGTGTTCAAGGCCTCCAAAACCTCAGTGTTGTTAAATTGAGGTGGTAGAGCAGGAACCATGGATGAGTTGACGATTTCTCTTAGACCCTCGAGTTCAGTCTGGAGTTGCTCACGAGATTCCTGGTTGGTCGTTGAGACGATACCCGCCATCTCATCCTTGAAGTCTTCCAGAGACTTCAGAAGATCATCCATGAACTCCTCCTGGCCAGCAGCGCCAGTCGCGCGGTCAACATAGCTCTCCATGGCTTTTCGGAGGTTTTCAATCCCATCCTTGGTAGCATCAAGGACCTGCTCGGTCTCACGACCATTAGCAGCGACATTCTCCTTGGCCTCCTCAGAGAGTGACTTGAACTCATGCCGTAAGTACTCCATGATTTCCCGGAGACGGTCGCCGATGTCATCGTTGTTAGCGGATGCAGGCACTAAAGCACGGCTGGAGTGAGCATCGAGGTCCTGCAGCCCCTCCCTCACGGCATGCACCATGTCCTCATGAGTGAGGTCGTTTCCAGCTCCAGGCGCCACGGGGAACTCAAACTCTTCGAGACAATCGCGAACTGCGTCAATGATTTCATCCCTGGAAAGTGTGGCTGGCTGGTCAACTTGAGGGGGCACGTAGTGCTGTAGGCCTTCCACGACGGCGGTGAGGACTTCATCCCTGGTGGCGGCGGGTGGGTTGTCGTCACGAGGAGCATACTCCTGCAGACCTTGCTTCAGGCAAGCCAAGACCTCATCACGCTCAAGGCCCAGCTGTTGGACTTCGATCTCAGGCTTGTAGTTCTCCCAAGCATCCCTGACAGCTTCGATGACGTCTTCTCGACTCAGGTCAGGCAAGTTGCTCTTGGTAGACTCATTGTCCTGGATAGCAGCTCGCATGGCGTTGTAGATCTCTTGGTAGTCAACAGCGCTCTTCTGGGTGTTGACGGAAGCAGCTGATTGCCGTCTGTGCTCGCGAAGAACGTGGTTCAGTTGATCCTTCATCTGCTCAAGTCCTTCATCAATGACGCGAGCGACTTCATCTTTGCTCGGGGTATCATGATCTTCTGAGCCTCTTCGAGATGCTTGTTGCTCGAGACGACGACCGATCTCGCGACCCATGCCCAAGACCTCACCACGGAGCTCACGAACAAGAGCCTTGACCTCAGCAGTGAGTCCACCGCCTTGAGCGACGCTGTCTTTGACAGACCGGATGATACCCATGAGATCATCATTGAGAATCTCGGCACCCCTAGCTGCAGGTTCAGAGTTCCTGCGGGCCTCGTTCTTCATGATGCGTTCAACGTGCTGAGAAACAGCACTCCTTGCTTGACTAGGCATCATGTCTGATTCGAAGCTAAGGTTGCGAGACCTGCTCGCATCTGGGCTTCCTAGAGAGTTGCCCAAGATGATGGCTTGCTCGGACTGGGCTCGGACTTGTTCAATGATTTCGTCAAGCTTGTGAGATGTGGCCATGCCAGAGAGCTTGTCTGATACCTCCTGTAGCCGGCCGAGAAGAGACTCTTGCCCCTCCTTCGTGCCCATTTCCCGAATAATCCTTTCGAGAAGAAGGACGGAGGGGGGTGCCTCAGAGCCGGCAAGAGAAGGTGTGCTGATGGACCCTCGCTCAATCGAGTCGCCGAAGCTCTTGGGGGAAGGAATTCTAGGGAGATGGAAGCCCCTAGTGCTAGGCGGGGAGAGATTGTGTGGCTTGTTGTCTAGGAAATACCCTCCAAAGGGATCGCGAGCTGGAGGGAGTCTGTTTTGGCCGTCACCAGCATTACCATTGCTTCCCAAAAGCTCTCTTAGACTTCTTCGAATGTCCTCGTCTCTTGAATTTGTAGCTTCCTTGAGGCTGAGGAGGTCAGTGGCATTGTCCCTGCTGCGTCGGCTCAGCTGAGACATTTCCTTTTGAAGGCTTGTAGCAATGCTAGTCAGGCTAAGGATTTGGTCGGACAGCGCCTCCAGGTGCTGGGGTCCCTTGGGCATATTTGACGCGCCATTTGTGATGTCGGAAAGAGGGTTCTCTGGTTCTTTGGCCGGTGTTGAGCTCATGTGTTGAAGAGCAAGCATAGTTGATGACTGTGGCGGTGTGTTTTCGCCAAGAATGCTTTGAGGTGGAGGTCGGCGAACTGCTGAAGGTCGCAAGATGGGAGTCAAACTAGGACCTGGTATAACTGATGGTGTCGTGCATGACACTCCAGAGTCCTTGTCGCATGGTCTCCAGTCAGGCTCGCGAGACTTAGAGGGCGTCTCCGGACGTTGTTGACGTTCTGGTGAGCGCGATGGCGAGCTTTGGCCGCTAGCACCCTCGATCATCAGGCTGATATCGCGGACTGTAGACTGCAGTCTGCGGTGCCCCTTTGTGGGAGATTCTGTTCTCTTTGCGGGAACCATGGCGTTCTGCTGCGCTCGCTCGTTAAGCGCGGCGTGGGCAGAAGCAATAGCGCTCGAGGTGCCGGCTCTCGAGGTTAATGGAGATCCCGGGTTGAGTGGCAGTGGAGGAGGACAGCGTTCGGGGTCGGAACTGTCCCACCTATTTCCTGTTAGTCGACGCAAGAGACGCATGAGGATATATACAGAGGTAAACGTAAACAACATACATTGGAACAAGAGCTCGAAGATTGGGGTCTGAAGAAGCAGCGTAAGGATGTCTCAATTGGAAATCCCCGTCGTAGGAACTATCTCGTTCCGAGGAAGGCATGTCTAGGCCGGTCCCTTGGAAACGAGAGATGGTATGTGAGAAGTGTATTTATCTCAATGGCAAGAATGCGGACGGCGCCGCAGCCACGCTTGGATATAAGAGCGCAGGTGAAGTGTCGGTAAGAGATGCGGAAGTGGGGGATATAGATTGATTTGGGTATTATCGTTAGAACTGACAAGCAAGAAAGCAAGTAGTAGAGGTATCAAAGGGGCATGAGATGATTGAAAGCAAGAGCGAGAGCGAGAATAAATCAGGTCAAAGCATCAAAGTTAAGTTGGTTGCATCGTTTGAAGCTATAAGGTAGCAGCTCAGCTCCATCTTTGGCTGGCTGTCGCCGCAGCCGTAACCCGGTTTATTTTTTGTTTCGGGCCTGTCTCGTTGCCGAGCAACCACCCGCACCGACAATTAACTCAGCGTTAGGCTGTTGCTGTACCGGCCCCCCGGCTGCCAGATGGACCACTATTAGCGAATCACGCAAGCACAACAGAGCAGATCACACCACGAGTTGAGGGTCGCCTAGTGAGAACAAGCCTATGAAATACATCATCATAGAATTGCGCAGGGATCATGGCCCTGTTGGCGGCTGTCCAAACAATAATGCAGCTGTAAACTGTGGACAAAAGTGTGTGACGGTGAGCGAGCCGAGTAACGGCACTTGCGTAAATCACATTTAATCACATTAGACCAAATGCATGACGTCCGTCAAATCAAATCAAATCAAATCAAATCGCTTTCTTTTCTTTTATACAGAGTTGAGTGCATCTCCCTACCAAGTAAGGTAGGGCCCCGATCCTCTCATATCGGTGCGGCGTGTCTATCGTAGCAAACCCAACAAATAACCCGATCCGTCTAAACTCCCTTTTAAGCCTTCATCATCATCCCATGATGCAATGACATAGTATCCAGATCCGTTTATCTATAACATGAATTGAGTTCCAGCATTATGTTTAACTTTACTTCTTGAATGCAATGTCAAAGGCGGGGATCAAGGTCTGGGCGAGCCAGAAAGAAAAGACCAGCTTGGGACCAGTCATGAGCAGCTACAGAGCGACATATGTTAGCGCATTTACTCTTTAAATCTTCTCTCCACGCAGAGAGCGGGGTTTATGCGGAGGTTCGTGGGCCCAGAAAGGCATTTCAGCGAATGTTGGTTGAACATACCTTGGGGACAAGTCCCTTGAAGAAAGCACCAGCACCCTCGTTCTTGGCCATGTTGGACAGAATTCGGAAACCACTCTCAGGGTTCTCAAAGTTGCGGTTCTGGATACGGGTCTTGATAACATCGAGAGGAGCGGAAACGACCAGAGAAGCAGAAGCACCGGCGATGGAAGCAATAAAGTTTTGGAACCAGCTGGCCTTGTTGTAATCCTCGAGGTGGAAGAGGTACTCCTTGGCGAAAGCAGAACCACCGAAGAGCTGTCTTGAGTCAGTATTTTAATCCATTCCATACGATTAGGTTTCAACACGTACAGCAAAAGAACCAGGAGCGTTACGGGCAGCAGTCCAGCCCCAACCACGGTACAGACCGAAACCCTCATCGGCAACGATCTTGAGGACACCTCGGCCACGGAAGGCCTCGGGGTTTGTCTGACGCTTGATCTTGAGGACATCGAGGGGCAGAAGAACGATTTCACCAATACCGATCAAACTGCGGGCGCATTAGTATTCGAGACTCCTCGAGGAAAATTGATGTTCATGTCATACCTTCCAGCAGTAGAGTGCATGATGGCCTTGCCAGTCTTCTTGCCAAAGGCACCCTCAAAGTCGGCACCATAGTGCTTAGAAAGGTAATCACGGGCAACAGGCTGACCACCGTACTTGTATACTCGTTGGAGGACCTTGTAACCGGCGGCGTATCCCAGACCGGGGAAGAGAGAGACAAACTTTCGTCCGATGGGAGCAGTGGCCTTGTCCTTGAAGATGACTTGGTTCAATTGGCTGGAGCCGGAGATCTGTAGGTACAATAATCAATGGTCTGTTCGCGAGCCAGGATCGAAAGAGGTGGTGTTTCTTACACGAGTCTGGTTGCTCATCAATCGCTTCGCAATCGTATCGACCTTATGGAGGGGTTAGCGAAACGTCTCGAAGTATTATCGCGACAGTTGATGGTGCTCATCGCAGACGTGGGGTTGCGTACAGGGTGGAAGACGGCCAACTCAGCAATACCAGCAGAACCTGTCAAGCTTGTTAATACGATCTCAGGTATTAAAGCAGGCAACTGCAATGCAATAAATGTCATAATCGGGTGTTTCAACTATGAGTAAAACGTACCAGAGCCGAGGACACGAGCCAGGCCAGACTCCTTCTCGCGACCAGCAACGACGGGAGGAGACATCTTGACGAAGTAGAAGAGGAGGGTGGTAATTAATTAAGAAGTTGCTTGGATTGGAACTCCCGAGGGTATCGCAGAGATATAAAGAAGAGAGTCGTGGGCTTATCGCGAGGCAAAGAGTTCGGGTATAAGACTCAGAAGTTGGCTGCTTGGGAAATTTTTCCACAATCGCTCAGAGCACTTTTCTCTTTCTGGTTCCTGGGACTCCCTGGGCTGGTTCTTGATCCCTGCTAAATCGCTCTGGCGTGTCTACCTAAGGTACCGAAGTCGGAGAGAGGGGAGCTGTTTCTCTAGACTCTGTCTCTACCATGATTTTTTTTTTCTCTGGTGCGTTGAGTTCCCCACTTTCTTAATCTCGACCTCAACAGCCCCTGCTGGGTTTTTTTAACTGGTCCACTACGCTCATACCACACTCAATTCCAACACTATCGCCATACCCTATAACCAATCCGTGATATTTTGATTGTTAATGATATATCCTGAATTTAAACCTTTATATTTGTTCTCGTTTACATGTGTGTGTTATATTAGGTCTAACTAAAAGTATGTATGAGTGTCTAAGTACCTAATGTTCCATGAGTGACAAGTACTTAAGTTGTGTCTCTAGGTTCAACAACGTCAACTTCAGGAAGCAGTTCAATACGTCTGAGGAAACAGGATCAAAGTCTTCGCAAACATATCTAGTGGCATTCGTATCCTCACCCAAAGCTATCAGCTTGTTGTTGTAAGTAAACTCATCACTCCGAACACGATAACCTCACCCGTATGTCGGAAACCGAGGCCCGAGAGCCACCTAATAATTACTATTTCACGGCATTGTATAGACGTGACCGAGGACCCATCTCACAACACGGCTGAGGCACGGCTATTCAGACTAGCCGATATTGCTTGTCAACTTGGTGGCATACCCGTTTAGATGGATACATTTGTTAGCGATAGACATGTCCCACCATTTGAACAAGTATTCACATGATGAACGACAAGACCTGGTAAGAGAGGCTGATAGCTATCGAAACAATACAATGGGTCGCTTTTTTTGGTATGGTTTAAACCAAAATATAGATGTATGAATACAAGGTCAAAACCCCCGCCTCGAACGCCAATGTCCATGCCAACCCGCCATATTCCAAGCCATATCTGAGCAAGGAGAAGACACAAGTCCTGCAATCACCCTTTCGGCTCGTTCAATAGTCTCGAAGCACCGATACCAACTCATCTAACCGCATGACCTGTCCGAGGAGCTTGCTCTGCACCTCTCGATGTGTGTTGTACTTATTGTAATGCTCTGCCGTCATCACTTCCTCTTCTTTGCCCTGCACATCCTTTCTTTCCACGAAGGAGAGGATGTTTCGTTCTTTGTGGCGCTCCACCTCTAACGTCTGCAGACATCGGAGCATAGTCTTGTAGATATCATCCAACGCTTGGGACTGAGCTCGCTCTTTATCAAAGTACCAGAAGAACAGGGTTCTGTTAGCAAGTCGGCTGCTGTCCTTGGGCACTTCCTGAACATCCACTATCCCCGCCATCTGCATCGCGAGCATTTTGCCCTGCACGTCGCCCTTCTTCATGAGTGCAGCAGCTGGAAGCATCTTCTCGTCAAGCTTGCCCTTCTCTCGAAGGATGCGGGTTAGACGTAGGCCGTGACGACCGTGAGATTGCTCGATGATAGCATCGAGTTCCGTTTCTCGCAATTTACTTACCATGCGACTGAAGTCCACGGTCCACTGCCCACGCCCGTACATTCCACAGTGGCGGATGAAGGGATACTTGCTTTCTGCGAGGAGCAGAAGATGTCGGCGCATCTGCGAGATACGACTATCGCTACCATTCGTAGTATCTTCAAATCTTACTCCTTTTTCTTGTTGCCCGTTGGTTGCACCATCTTGGTCATCGTCTTCGGCCCACTCATCCTCTTCTTCTTCTTCATCCACGTCAAATTTCTTTCTTCGGCCAGGAGGACCAGCATCCGAATCATCAGAGTCGTCATCTGACTCTGGCGCAGTTTCTCTGATTCTCTCGGCACTTTGCGCGTCAAGCTTATCCCTCGGGGTTTTGCCAATCCCGGCCTGTACGTTGACATCTTCGTCCAGGTGCTCGAATATGTCGATAGTTGTCACGGTAGGTTGTTGTCCAGGTGCCGCTTCGTCCAAGAGAGCATCCGGCTGACACCTTGGGAGATCTGAAGTCAAAAGGTCCAATACCGTGCGATACACTGCTCCGGTCACTTCTCCCAGAATTTCTGTTGCCAAGTCCGCAAGTCGCTGGTTGCGCAGCTCAACCAAGCACTTTTCGTAGTTTATCTTGACAACCACATTGGGCTGTCACATGTCAGTCGGAATCCATGCACTAACATAGGGGTTTCTTACGTTCAGTTTCGGAGCATCGTATTCATGCCCATTTTGTGATGCGCCATTAGCAAGCTTCCTTCTTTTTGGCTTAGGACCTCCGCTCATATCAAGTTGACGCTTGAGTGTCTTAGGTTGATCCCTATAGGTTCTAGTACGTTCGATGACCTCGCGCTGGGCTTCAATCTTGCCCTTCGTAACCTTTTCGCCTGGCCGAGGTTTGGTAACGTCGTCCTCGATCTCGCGATACGCATCTTTAGGGTTGCGGAAACTTTCGGGCCGAACAGTCTCAACAATTTCGGCACGAATAAGGCGAAATAGAACAGAGTTTAAGTGGCTTTCTGACTCGATCAGCCCATCGTGTGAGTCATGATTCCCATTAGTATGGCCGTTAATTTTGGGCACTCTTGAGCCGAAAGCCTGGGAAAGGTCTGCGATTCGAGCATGACCCAACTGCATCAGAGTCTGGGTGAGTTCTCTTTCCGCGGTGCCATATTGATTCTCTATAATATCTAGAATCTTCCCGGATCGTACAAGGTTGTAGCAGGCATCGGCATTCGGCTGGTAGTTCGTGACATCGGTATTGGGGGCTGTGTAGTGGTAAATGAGGTTTTGTTGAATCAAGACAGCGAGGCCATTTCGCAAGTATCGAGGAGTAAGAGAGGTATGTTGGACCAGTTGTGCAATCGTCGAGCGACCTTTTGTCAGTAGTGCAATCAAGATTCGCTGTTTGCGACGATCAAGTCAGCCCCGCGATCTCATTTATATCCCAAGACATATAATGCAGAAAAGTTGCGTACCGAAGGAAGTTCGCCGTGCAGATCATTAACTAGGAGAGCACAAAGCTCAGCAGCGTGTTTTGTCTGTCGCAAAAAGCTTGTCAGCGGGCATCGTCCTGAGGTGTTGTCAAGCTTCATCGACTCACAACGAGCATTGCTTGCTCCTAGAGATCCTCTCACTATCTCTAGAGCTTCCACACTTGCTACCGTGGCGTCATTGATTTTCAAAAAGCTATGACGAAAGAATCAGGGCACACGGGCGAAAGATGTTCAATGATTCGGAATCAATTATGCGGGTTGCAAGTTGTAAGGTGGAAAGCGTTAAAAGTGATCACAAGGTGTAGGCGAGAAGGCTGGGATGCTTTTTTTTCGGCGCAAACGCAAATGGATCCTTAATTTTTTGCCTGCGGCTCTGGTGTAAGTCAAAGGCTGGTAGGTCTAGGCTCAAATCAGGTGGGGCTAATGCCTGAGGTCGTCTTACAGGACCAAAGACGCCTGGACCAGGCCAAAAGATCACTGAAATCTGAAGTGATCCATACTGAGCCAATGCCGCGGGTGCAAAACTGGCTGACCGGAGATCGTCACGTGACGTAGTCTCTCGTCCCCGTAGCCCGAAAATTAGACGGGACCTTTTCGACGAGGCACTTCTCTTGGAGATCAATTGCTTCACCCAGACGGCCGAAGGATTGCCAATCGCCTACGCCATCACCCGCGAACATGATCTCGAGATCGTCCCTTGCGCGAACTGCGCAGCAGGCTGCTCGACAGTCCTGCCGCGTCCAGCGACGAACCTACGCCGCCGCCGCCTCGACTGGATCGTACGAGACCTCGGATGTGTCTGGCCTCAAGGTCGCCTCGCGGGATGCTCACGGTCCTACTACTAAGCTCGCTGTTGTGGCCAAGGCCGGTACTCGATACCAGCCTCTTCCTGGTCTGTCTGTTGGCCTTGCCGAGTATGCCTTTAAGGTGAGAGACGAGAGCATCAAATGGAAATCCGGGACTTGAGCTAATTTGCGGGCTCTATGTAGAACACCCAACGACGATCCGGCCTTCGCATCACTCGCGAGTCTGAGCTCCTCGGTGGTCAATTGGCTTCCTCCCACTCTAGGGAGGCTGTTGTTGTTGAGGCCAGCTTCCTCCGTGAGGATCTGCCTTACTTCACTGAGCTCCTCGCTGAGGTCATTTCAATGACCAAGTACACCAGTGCGTAAACATCAACTACATATTACATATCGACTCGCATCGTACTAATCTCTCTTGCCAGCCCACGAGTTCCACGAGGATGTCGAGCGTGTTCTTCACCATAAGCAGGCCGCTCTCAACGCCGACGCCGCCGCAATTGCTCTTGATAACGCACACGCCATCGCTTTCCACACTGGTCTTGGTTCCTCCCTTCTCCCCAGCTCCTCGACTCCCTACCAGAAGTACTTGAACGAGGAGTACATCGCCAGCTACGCCGACGTCGCTTACTCCAAGCCCAACATCGCTCTCGTTGCCGACGGTGCCTCTACCGATTCTCTCTCCAAGTGGGTTGGCCAGTTCTTCAAGGACGTGCCCTCCACCCCCCGAAGCGGCCAGACCTTGAAGACACAGGCCACCAAGTACTTCGGTGGTGAGCAGCGAACAAGCTCAAGCGTTGGAAACTCTGTGGTCATCGCCTTCCCCGGTTCCGGTTACGACTCCGCCAAGCCCGAGAATGCTGTTCTAGCTGCTCTTCTCGGTGGCCAGTCCACCATCAAATGGGCTCCTGGCTTCAGCATGCTGGCCAAGGCCACCGCTGGCACCTCCGGCCTCAACGTCAAAACCTCCAACCTCATCTACTCCGACTCTGGTCTCCTTGCTGTCCAACTCAGCGGCCCAGCCGCCTCTGTCCGCAAGGGCGCCGAGGAGACCGTCAAGGTGCTCAAGAGCATCGCTGACGGCCAGGCCAGCCAAGACGACATCAAGAAGGCTGTTGCCAATGCCAAGTTCAGCCTTCTGGACCAGGCTCAGCTCCGACATTCCAGCGTTGTCCTCGCTGGCTCTGGCATTGTCAACAACGGCAAGCCTTACGACGCTGCTGCTCTCGCCAAGGCTATCGATGGCGTCTCCGCCGATTCCATCAAGACTGTAAGATTGGAACCTATTTTGACCCAAAATGTGTATGAGACTAACAATGTTACGAATAGGCTGCCAAGGCCCTGCTTGAGGGCAAGGCCACTGTCTCTACTGTCGGAGATTTGTTCGTGCTACCTTACGCTGAGGATATTGGTCTGCGAGTATAAATGGGGGTCCAAGAGAGAGAAAAACTTGTACCAACAGTCAAAGTTTAGAAGAGTTGAGGGAGATGATGTCCTCTTTGTGAATATTTGTAGTAGAAATCCTTTGAACCATATTATAGGCTCTTTTGTCTCTGTTATCTTGCTTTTCACTAGAGGAGCGCTCACCTGTTGTGTAGATAGGTCTCTATTTGCAGGACTGGGCCGCTCAAGTCAAGAACATACGTGTGAGTGTATCGACTCTACGACACACTCCGGGACATAAGGGGCAGACTCAACTTGAGGCTCATCTCCAAACCCAACCGATCCGGGTACTGCTACCAGACATCGACATAGTTGCACCTGGAAATATCCTATTCAACGCGACCGGGACCAAACCGGTCAAGTTGCTGCAGCTCACAACCACTCATCTTTCCACAGGCAGGGTTTGTCCGCCCCAAACTTGCAGTCGGCATCGTGTCAATGGGCGCACAGGTT
This sequence comes from Fusarium torulosum, assembly GCA_900312805.1. Classification (NCBI taxonomy): domain Eukaryota; kingdom Fungi; phylum Ascomycota; class Sordariomycetes; order Hypocreales; family Nectriaceae; genus Fusarium; species Fusarium torulosum. The sequence goes on from ONZP01000148.1 coordinate 162,434, forward strand.
GTACCACCAACGCTGCGCCATGATGAAAATACAATATTTCTGGCCTTGAGCCCAACCATAAAATGAGGCTTTGCTTGTTTGTGACGATGATAAGACACTTCCAAAAGCTGAGGTGCATGTTAAATAAGGGTGCCAGGGGTGGATTATGCGCACTGTATTGCACTCGTCGAAACTGCAGCTGCAGACTCCACTGCGTGCCACCTGAAAGTATGGAAGTGATGGAATATTAACGGGGCGGTCCTGAGACTTTCATCCCACTTGAGGATCTTCAGCACATCACTGTGATTTGCTACCGTTATATCCTCGCTAACGTGCATCAGTGCAGCGAATTGGATATCTGCAGTAGACTTTAAGAGAACGTTACGAGGATTTTAAACGAGTTTTGCATATTACTCTACAAACTTTGCTCAGAAAACAAAGTTGATGGAGACTCCGATTGTCAATTACCTTTCAAGCATAAATAAATACCTGGGTCCTCATAAGGTGTTCTTCAGTAAGACACAGCACAAAAGACCCAATAACTTGTCACAGTCCAAGCTCTAAGTTCCGGGGAACCCTTTCAATATCCCCCGCCAGAGAGGGAAAAAAACCCTCCCGTGGCCATTTCTAGAAAAGGTGGTAACTGAGAGAGACCTAGCCAAACGACAAGGGACGGGACTTTGACCTCCAGTCCCTGTCACTAGCTCCGGGCTGTTTACTGTGCTGTACTGTACTATATGTACCTACCTTACCTTAGTACTTAGCTGAGAAAACAAAGGTTAAGGTACCCCAAGCCTCAACCACCAACTATTTGTCTGCTGTCAAATCCTCGTCGCCCGTCGTCTCGACCCTCCCTTTCACACACGACTCAAGCCCTCCTTTTCTGCCTCCACTCCATGCTCTTATTGCCCATTGCAAGGCAATTGTAAAAGCACGCGAGCTGGACGACATAGTGTAGATCATTGAATCTGGGCTCTTTTTTCTTCTCTTTCTCTCTGTCTGGAGACCCACGCGAGGTAAACCACTCCAAACCCCCTCGTCTTGATCCTTCCTCTCCCGTTTTCGTTGGCAGCTTTTGCGTTTGTAGCCGCCTTTTCGCTTCTCCTCACACAAACGCCTGGCCTGGGTTCCTCTGCCGTTTGTTTCCTCTCAAACTTTAAGACCCCCCGCCAGTTTCTCTTTCGTTGCACCCGAAACATCTTTTCATTCGCATTCGTACTAACTTTCTCAGTTTTGAGTTAGTTGGCAACTTAGGTTACTAAAGCTTCGGCCCCGACCCATCAGATTCAAACCAATTACCCAGCAGTCGCAACCGCCCGATTGTCGCATCAAGCCTTTCGACAGCCGTCACTACTTAAGGTCAGTCCTTCTTGGTTTTCGCAATCCCTCGACTTGCTTGCATCCATTCGGTTTTTTTCCACACCTCCTCTTATCGACTTCCTCAAACCCCACGACTTCGGGTAGCCCACTATAGTCACGTCATGGCACTCGGACGTGGCCTCTAATACTGGCATTCCTGAGCTCTACCTTCCATGCCTATTATTCGATATCCGATTTGAGCAACTTGGAGACTGCTAGAAAACTGACCCGCTCCTCCTTGTTAGAATCGGAGAGCTATCCCTCGCTCTCCTTACGGACCGAAACGACAACCCCCCCGGATCATCTCGCATCATCACCCAAGGTCTCTTTGCTTACTTGGATGGTGGCCAAGCTGCATAAAACTTGACGTTCTTTTATTCATTTGCATAACGACTGGAGCGTTTTCAACATGCCCGTTCCGAAGAAGGATGGAATAGCCGGCGGAGGCTCTGGGGGCAAGCAGAATGGTTCGTTGTGTAGTTGCGTCCTGAAAAGTGATTAACCTCTAATGTTTGTCGATACAGGAAGCCGAGCTTCTTTCCGAACCGATGCAGCCATCTCCAAAAACCGTTTCGGCAATGAACGAGTTCTTCAACCCTGGGTTCCCGACTCGAACGACACTTTCAATGGCAGTCTCGAGAAGTCCAGCGGCAGCGGTACCTGGGACCAGTTCGCTGAGAACGAAAGGCTATTCGGACTGAAGACAAACTACGATGAGAACTTTTATACCACCGCCATTGATAAGAGCCACCCTGAATACAAGGAGCGGATAGCTGCGGCAGAGAAGAAGGCGCGTGAAATTGAACGCAGTGCACCTACTACTGCTCACGTGGCCGAGGAACGTGTCATGGACTACGTCGGTGGAGATGATGGAGGTGATGAAGAGGACAAGTACGTATTGGTTCCATGTTGTTTACATCAATTTGCTGACAGTATATTTCCTAAAGGTACAGTGGAGTTCGACGCCAGGACTTCCCACCTCTGTCAGCTGGCCGTGAGAACAAATACACCCCACCAGCCAAGCGCGCACCTACAGCCCAATCTACTGTTAAAGGAGCTCCTTTCGACCCTGCTATCATCTCCTCTCAGATCAAGGCACCACCAAAGAAGCAGCCCACGCCCGTTCCCGAAGAGGTGAGACCTCAAGGTTCTGACGCAAACAAGAACGGGTCAGTCCCCAAGACTGATGCGCAGAAGGTTTCTGCGGAAACCAAGGTTACAGAAGTCCCCTCCATTAACACCAAGCCTGCCAACGGTAAAGCGGCCGAGACCAAGACAAGCGATGCCTCTCCAGCTGCCCCTCCTGCTGGAAGTCAAGCCGCTCCTGCACCCAGTGCCACTTCCACAGTCGAGCATGATGTGCTGAAGGAGTTCAAGACATTCGCCAGCCAACAGCGACAGAATGCCGAGAAAGCCCGAAGCAACAAAGCCAAGCAGGACAAGGAGGTGAAGCTGACCGAACTGAAGAAGTTTGCCAACTCTTTCAAACTTTCAACGCCAGTACCTACAGACCTGGTTTCTATCATTGCCAAGGACCCGCTCAAGCAACAATTGATCCAGGCCAAAGCTATGAAGAATGCCGAGGAGGTGGCCAAAGCTAAGGCTACTGTTGTGACGAAGGATAATGTCACGCCGTCTAAAGAATCTCAGACAAAGGCCACTGGGCAAGGCGCACCAGCGACTGCTGGCGCTTCAGTTCCCCCGAGCGACACCCGAGCAGGTCGTGTCCCAGCCAGCGCTCAGTCTACACCTACAGCTGGGGGCCAACCTCGTCACCCTGGTGCTCGCCAGCAGTACCCTCAGCAACCCTATCACGGACAACAATACCGCAACAACCGTGGTGGTTCGCATATCCCTCCGCAACAGCAGACTGGCAATTTGGCCCAACGACTCCGCAATGTTGAGCAGCAAAAGTTCTCGCAACCTCCTGTACCTCACCAGGCTCATGTACCAGGTCAGGAGATTCGAGCTCCCCCGACAGGACCGGCCAGCGGAGTCGAGTCTGGCTATAATCGACGTCTTAGCGGTAACCCCAGCCATATGGGCGCAAAGTTGAACCCTAACAGCCACGAATTTAGGCCCAGCCCGTTCGCAGCCGCCTTTAACCCCAACAGCCATGCCAGTGCAGCCTCGAGCCCTCAATCCGCCGCTAACATCGTAGAGGCTTCAGCAAACAACGCTGGTTCCGAGGGTCAGCTCATCCGCCGCAAGACCAAGGCCATCGATGTTAAGAAATGTTATATTCTCTCTCATATCCAGTCCTTGAAGCCTCCCCATGGTCGAAACTGGGATGACAATGCCGGCCTGCGTCCCTCCTATGATACCCTGCCGACCTGGCGACAGCTTCAGGATGACGAGAAGCCGGAATCTACCATGCATCTTACTTACAAGGAGTATTTCGAGAGTCAGCCGTTTGGCGGTCCTGCACTGGCTACTCCAAATCCGCAGCATGTTGTTCCTCAGATTCCTCATCAACACCAACTGCCTTTCCATCTCCAGCACGGCGCGCATAACATGGCTCCTAGGGGATCACCTCATATGCCTCCCATGCAGATGCACACCCCTCAGCACGGCCATGTCCCCCACCCGCCATACGGCAATGACGATCACCGGATGATGCATTCCAACTCGGCTCAATCTTTTGCTTCCCCTCGCCTTGGCAATGTCCCTGTGGCATATAACTCACCACAAGTGCAATACAACCAGGCAGTTTTCATGGGACCTGGCACGCCTCAAATGAACCAGTTCCGTAACTTTTCTAACAACCATCAGTACATGGCTCCCCAGCAGGGTCAGATGGGAGGTCCTATGATGATGCCACAGCAGTTCATGCCTGGACCTCAGGGCATGGTTCCTGGCCCGCAGATGATGTATCCTGGAGGTCACCCACAATTCATGCCTCCATCTGGACCTCAGCCAGTGCCCAGTGTTAACGGCTACCCTAGTCCTGGTCGTCCTGCGGCGCCTATGATGGCACATCAGGGATCGCAACAGGGACAGCCCATGTACGGTATGAGTCCCAACGTGCAGTACAACCAGCCGGTCTTCAACCCAGGCCAGCAAGGCGGCCCAAGTAAGTGATTCTGATGCCCATCAGCAAGCAGAGAATTAACGATTGGCTAACGCCAGTGCAGTGAGGGGCGGATATGGCAGCCCCGGGCCTCAGCACTTTGGTACAAGTCCCCATCAGGGCCACCAGTATGGTGGACAGCATCGAAGTGGAAGCAACTATAACAAGGGATACGGAGGCCAGGGTGCGAGCCAGACACCTCAGGCCAGCCATGCGGTGCCTGCAGCGACCCAAGCTCGACCTTCTGAGACATCAGAAGAGGCCAAATAGGACCATGACAACCGACATAGAGCATCTCCCTCGCCTTCGTATACAATAAATACAGAGTTTAGCAAGGCCCTTTCGGGCAGCGGCCTCGCCGAGATAGATTGCCATATACTTATCTCGGGGTCTGAGTAATATCAAGACGACAGCGAAGCGTACGAATCATTGTATAAGTTTCAATATGGGACATTCGTACTTCGTCACACAGCAAACAGCTTAGATGAGAGGAGGCCTGAGCTTCGGGTGGCCTGGGCATTTGGGTTAGTAAGTGAGTCGCTGGGTCGATGTTGGTGCGGCTCGGCGGACTGATTGAGTTGAGGGGGGCCGACATGGCGTTGGTATTTCCCATGCATTCTTGCGCCGATTGGATGGCAAAGGTAGTCGGGAATGCTAAGTGGTGGTACCATGGCAGCGCCGGAGCGATCGCCTCTGTTCTCGGTGCTTCCTTTGAGCAGTTAAGGTTGGAGGAAGCGAAGTCGAACAATTGAGGTGAACGACCTGAACAACATTAGGCGGGGGACACAAACACCAAGCATGTGGACTTGTCAATATTGATTATCGAGGCTAAGACTGAGCAGTGAGAGCTGAGAGCGCAGGGTGGAGCTATGCGGCCCATGTAAAAATGGGTAGTGATTATGGGAGGGACTCTATGCCAACGCTCTTTCGAGGCAACTCCAGCAGCGAGCTGGGTTGTCACGAGTGAGAGACGGTCCAGCATCTGCCGAACAGGTTATGTCTTTTACAACTTTGACAGTATTCACTGAGAGTAGTGGCAAAGGGAAGAGTTGAAGGATGGGCTGTGGTGTGATGCAGAGGAGGAGGGATAAATCGCTACTGGATTATCAAGATCAAGCGAAGCAGCGCAAAGGAGAGTAGCGAATAGTAGCAAAGGCATTCATATGTCATGGTCCGACGGTCCACGAGATATGACGGTGACGTACAGCAAAGCACAACACAGCACAGCACATAGCCAGATAGTCAAATGAGACAAGTACAATGTGCATAGTGGTTTCACATGTGCACGCGGTTGCGTAGGCACATTTTGCCGAGTTGGCGAACCAAGTAGTATTAGTTTGCATTCGTAAAACCTTGGGTTAGGTTTGTTGCAGCAGTCGACGTCAAACGAAGCTTTTGCTGCGGATACCATACTTGACTTGATTGATGGCTTGTAAGCCGCCAAGCAATGAAATGCTCGGCAGGCGAAGGCCATTGACAGAGGGATACGTACCATACCTCGGCTGGATCTTCAATACTGGTTGCTGAATAGGGATACAGTTCTCACATGCATACACGCGCGGCTGGAGAGGAGAAGAGGGGAGTGGGAACTCACGCCATTCGCAATCCTGGCGACTTCTCAAACGTAGAAGGGGGGAGTTGAAGCAGGGGTAGACAGACGCAGACCAGGGTAAGTGAGGAATACTTCCGGGCAAAACCGATGCAGGTTGAAGAGGGAGGTGCGTTAGTCTAGAAGTTGGTTACTACACATGGATAAACGGAGAAGAGAAGAAGAGGGACGTGGATAGGGTCTCGTGGACGGACGACAGCGGATGAGATGATCGTCAATGTAACAACTCGGCATTTCTGGGGTTTGCCCGTGGATGAAGAGTGTATGTATTTCTATATAATCTACATATGAGGTAACGTAGTAACTACAGACTATCTTTGGTAGAATCCATTCTATTTCCCTGTTCTCATTGTATTAGTCATTGATTTTTAGGGACAAAAGGCCCTGGCTTGCAATGGTGCATGTCTAATTCCAAGTCTCTGGATCAGACGGTTGAGGCGTTAAGAGAACGGCTCAGCCGTTGTCACTTGCTTGGGGCTTGGGGTTCGGGGCTTAGGCTTTGTCTTGGCGCTGTGGATGCCACTAGCAGATGATCACCGATCAGCAACCCTCAGGGATAACGAATCGGCTTCGCCTTGGAAGTGGGAAAGAGAAGAAAGGGAAAAAAAAGACTCGATTCGCTGGGGAGGGGATCATGGAACAAGGGAATATCAATCATGGATCATGGATCATGGATCATGGATCATGGATCTTGGAGTTACGTGATCGATATTTCTGCACGTGCACGGCGCATATGAAAATTCATGTGACGGAGGATGTGAGTCTTGGTTAGCTGATTGGTATGAAGTGCAGTGCAATGCAATGCAGGGTAGACATATAGAGAGAAAGAATCGAATTGCTGCATCGTGACAACCATTCCTGGTTGTGTTATCGTTGTACTATACTATTGGCTATTTCCATTCCTTCTGCAGAAAAACATGAAACACAGCATATCATCAGCTACCTATTGCTATACTCTCCCAGTCCATCTGCAGTTCTACTCATGTTGTAAGTTGGATCTTGTGCTCTCGACTCGCCTGTCATTCAATGTCTCTCATTTGTCGCACAGCCCGGCACTTAGACCAAATGACTCAGGTTATTCCGTTCAGACACATTGTATTACTGTCTTCTTGTCTTGTTGGGGGATCAAATGAAAGGGGCATTTCCATTACTCGAGTTTACGTGTAAGTCCTTTCTTACTTGTGACAACCTGCTTGAAAGGTGATAATCTCATCGCTGGAAATTGAAATATTACGTATCGTCACAAGCAAAAATCCTCACAATCGGCCTCATTAGGCAAGTCGATAATCTGAAGCTGATTCTATTGATAATCGCAAATGCCTCAATGCATGATGTCTTGTTCCTTCGCTGCTTCAGTTCAGGGTCCTGGTCCTGTCGTTATTACTTATCTCAGGTGACAGGAATCACTCGATCTGATGCTCCCTGAGTCCCCTGAAGCCACTACAGATGGCACGTTTCACTCAGGCACGAGCCCAATTAATGCACATCTAGACCGCGGGTGGCTTTTGGAGGGTTGGAGTTATGATTGGCTGATAGTGCCCTGACCCGCCACGGAGGCCTGCTTCATCTTTGTCGAACCCCTGTCTTTAGTCTTCACCACGAATAGAACCAGAGCCAATCCCTGCGACTCAATGACTGACACCCGCGACAAGGCGAGAGGATGACACTCTTTCTATCTGAAGCGAGACGGATATTTCGGTGATAATAAGTCCAAAAGGAGGATTCAATGTGAAGATCGAAACAACATAAGAATAGAGAACATGTAACTTACTAGAAAACTTGGAGTTAATGGCGAAAGAGGCGACAGACGGGCCGCGTCAGGTCTCACATCATGTAACCCGGCGCATGGCGTGGCAAACACGGCATAAGAGATCTACAAAACAGATGAGATCCCAATGTGGAAGAGAAAGCACATGCAATGCAATCATGGTATTACGAGATGGAAAAGAGTAGAAAGAAGCAATAGCGAAATTCACTGATTTACTCACTAACTACCTTACTATTACAGCACAGTAGCTGCCCTCTTTGACCAAATTATAGTGTATCAGGTGTCGCTTCCCCCCCTGTTCGGCATCTGTCTACAAGGATATGATAGTCCCAGCATAGGAAATAAATGTCCGTGTATGGTCGAGCACGGGCAAAGTGGAGCAGCGATCGGGGTTTCGAATTCTTGGCCCAGCGCCTTTGTACAAAGAGGAACCACTTTTTCTTCTTTTTCAACACCAGAGAATAGATGGCAGAGAGAACAATGGAATGATATGATATACATGCCTGTCTCTACCTTTGTGAGCGCAACCGAGGAAGAATGGAAGAAGAAAGACTCAAAAACAAGGGTACAGGGATATTTTGTATCAGAAATGCAATGCAATGCATATCCATTTATTATCATGACGCTCATCTCTATAGGGGTCTCGTCCACTATTAGGCGCCGGCTCTAGAAGGGGTGGTCCCCCTCCCACATGCGACATAGACGCCCACAGACGAGACGCTTCGACCACCAGTCGCTTCGCTCCCCGAAGCTGTTCCTGGGCGGGTCAAGGAAATAATGTCGATCCTAAGGGATATCCGGGCTGTGTAGTTGGGTAAATTCATGCTCTATTGCTCCACTGGAGTTATAGAACCACATGAACCGGGGGTCAAGACGGTTAACGAGAGCGACTAATTCGCTCGTCCCTTTGCCGCGCTGCGATTCAGGAGATAATTGAGCAATGACTTACTGTTCTGTGAAATGTCTTGGCTCAGAGGCAGCCGAAACGAAACGACTAAAACATTCCCGCTTGAGCCTGGCTTGTCTTGTCTTGTCTTGTCTTGTCGTCCGTCGTACTACATAAGGAGTCCCTCCCAACCTCCAAACATCCACTTCCTCCCCCCTTCTCTCTTCAGCAACGCTCAGGAAACTTCATCTTTCAAAACGGTCCCTTCTTGGATTCTTTTTCTTCTTCGTCTTTCTTCTTTTCGCTTCAATTCTCTTCTTGACTCTCCCTTGACGGGCTGAATACATTCCCTCACAAACAAACAAAGAAACCACTTTCTTCCACGGAGACTGGCATCTCTTACAATTTTTCTGAACAACAGCAACAAGCCTCGACTCACCGACTCAACAACGCACAAGAAACCGCCCTTTGTGTCACCAAGAGCCTCCCGTCCGACGCCGTCGACCTGTTCGAGAAAACAAGACCGCTAAACCACCTGTGCTCGCCCACTGCCTGCCACTGTTCGCGCACAGTCGCCATTGTTTCTCTCTTCTTCGCTCTTCCACACATTGCATATACTCCATTCACCGTGTTCGCGTTGACTCTCACATTGTCCCGCTTCTCTCTCTTTACGAACGCTCTTGTTCAATAACCCACAATCCTTTGACTCATTGTTCACTCACTGAACAATAAACAACCGCACCAGAACCCGCTCGCGTTAGTTCTTCATTCATTATCAGTTCACTTGAACAACAACAGCCCTGAATCTTGGATAACGAGCCGGGCTCGCATATAAAATCGCTTCTATCCTTCCACTGAATCACTCATTCACCAAACCACACAAGGATTCACTCCTAGAGTAGCATATCAGCAACACTCATCAACAACAACAGTTTTCATTTCGAGATACCCTCTTCGCACATCAACACTTCCCAAAAAAACACACTTCGTCACAACGACAAAATGCAGTTCAACGCTATCGCTCTCTGCCTCGGTCTGGCTGGTCTGGCCCAGGCACACATGGAGATGACATACCCTCCTCCCTTCAAGTCCAAGGCCAACACCAACGCTGGTAGCGACGTGGACTACAGCATGACCGCTCCTCTTGAGGCCAGCGGCGCCAACTTCCCCTGCAAGGGTTACCACTCTCTCTTCGGTACCAAGGAGGGTGCGTCGGTCGCTAACTGGGCGGCTGGTGGCTCCTACAACATGAGCATCACCGGTGGTGCTAACCACGGTGGTGGCAGTTGCCAGGCCTCTCTCTCCTTCGATAAGGGTGAGTCTTGGCAAGTCATTCACTCCTACGTCGGTAACTGCCCTGGCGCTGGTACTTCCACCTTCGACTTCAAGGTTCCCAGTGATGCTCCCTCGGGCGAGGCCATCTTCGCCTGGACCTGGTTCAACCAGATTGGTAACCGTGAGATGTACATGAACTGTGCCGCCGTCACCATTGGTGGAGGCGCCGGTAAGCGTGCTTCTACCATGAGCAACCGCCCTGAGATGTTCGTCGCCAACGTCGGCAACGGTTGCACCACTGAGGAGGCTTCCGATCTTGAGTTCCCCGATCCCGGTCCTGATGTCAGCAACGACTCCAAGAAGACTGCTGGTCCCAAGGGTTCTTGTGGCAAGGCTGGTAACGGTGGTGGCTCTTCCGGTGGCGGTTCCGGTGCTGCTCCCAGCACTCCTGCTGATGGCTCTGCTGGCGGTAACAACGGATCTGGTGATGGTTCTGGTGCTGCCCCTTCCGCTCCTGCTGCCCCTGTCGAGACTCAGCCCGCTGCTCAACCCTCAGCTCCCGCTGGTGGCGCGTACGTACCCTCTTCCTCTTTTGCTATTGACACTGTCACTAACACACAAACTCATAGTCCCGGAGGTGTCTTCATCACTGTTTCTCAGCCCGCTGAAGCTACCGCCGCTCCCGCTGCTCCTTCAGCCCCTGCCAACGATGGTGGTGCCGACAGCAGCACCCTGATCACCATGACCAAGCCTGCTCAGCCTGCCCCTACTAACGTCGGTAGCCCTGAGCCTGTTCCTACTACTCCCACCGCACCTGCTGCTCCCGCTACTCCCGACACTGGTGCTGGTACTGGTGGTTCAGGTTCAGAAGAGACAGCCGGCTCTGCTTGTACCGATGAAGGTCAGTGGAACTGCATCGGCGGATCCAAGTACCAACGCTGTGCTTCCGGCCGATGGTCCGTTGTTCAGTCTATGGCCGCTGGCACTACCTGCTCTGGCAACAAGGCCTCGGCCATGGCCTTTGGATTCGGCCGCAAGCTCCGAGCTCGCTGGATCTAAGGCTTGTTTGGCCGCGACCTAAGTCGAAACTCAGGGTGTCATGAGAAAATGAAAGGGCGCTTCGCGAAAGAAAGGCCCGAGTAACACATATCTTGCTTACATTCTGGAACGGCGGATAGCCTTCGGAGTTTTGGTCACTATGTACACAGAGAATTAGGAATCAAACTGATTGATTTTTTCAAAACACTTGTTTCAACGTGACTGTGATCGTGATATGTAGAGCATGATATCAATGTAGAATCTGTGGTATGATAGTCTGATAGATGGATTGATCTTTGCTCTTTGTTGTGTCGGCCCCTTGTTAACACTTCAACACTTGCAGAAGGGAAACCTGGTCGATAGTAGAGGGCTGTTATAGCCACGACTCGACATGTATTTCAATCGATGTGTAACCCTTACCTTAAGGCAGGACTGGACGTAGCTTGAGAGCCTCTTTAGCTTTAGTCCTCATCGGATAATAAGAGGCCGCCGGTGACGCGTAACTGAACAGACATTACGGCCCAGAGGATAATCGTGGAGGTTGGAGGCCACTTATGCTGTGTTGTGCTGTGTTGGTGTAAGAGGGGGCTGTGGTGTCCATCTGGAAGACAGAGACCAAAAACAGGAGAAGACACAGTGTGCATCGTAATAGTGCAGAAATTTTGATTGGACAGATACATATACCAATGCACAGAGTGGCGGCTATAGACAGTGTGCACACGGTGCGTATGATTTTTGTCTTGAACCTAATCAGGCCTGGTGGGGCTGTGTTTGGTAGCCATGAAAGGGTTCTTTGGGAGGTGAGATGAAGCAATCAATGCTAGACAAAGATCCAGAGTATCATGGATCAGTCAACAGTCGCTCAGATAGAGCGCATATGCGCTAAAGATGCAGAGACTGTTAACTATGTAATAGTTAGCTTTGTCGCATGTATTGGAATTATGCGTTTTGGTTGAACGCATCAGATCAAACTTTATGTCCATTCGATACTCGCTGTAAATAAGGTAGCAACAAACAGAAGAAGCGCCCTGGTTTGACCGCCGCATGGAAGCACACAAACAGCCCAACCCAACCCCAGAAGTGGGCTCCATCTTCTGCTGATGGTTTCCCCCATCAATTTTCTAAGAGCGGCGAAAGAGCCAAAGAGCCAAAGAAAAGAGCCCAAAGAGCCCAAAGAGCACTCACTCTCAGGGCCCAGTCCAGCCCCAGCTTAGCCCGGGGCAGTCCCAGCCCAGTCAAGTCAAGCCAAGCTTTATTATAAACCTCCACCACCCAGAGGCGACCACCATCCAAACCTCACCTCACCTCGCTTCGCTTCGCTTCGTCTTGTTCCCGTCTCTTTGTATTTTACACCCTTCATGACTGCGGCCCTATTCGCTCAGTGACGGAATTTCCGTCTACGACAATCCCTTTATCCTCACCTCGCGACAATTCCTTCACCCCTCTCCTCTACTTACCTCTGAACCCCTCCTCTCGCGACTTCTCCCCGCCTCGACCGCCACATACAAACTACCTGTACCTACAGTACCTACAGTACATCCGCTTCGACCATGACGGGCCCTGCCTCTCCCCAGGCCGAAGGTCCCACGTTTGCTCCTCCTCCGCTGCCCGCGGGTTGGATTGCGCAGTGGGATGGCACGAGTAAGAAATACTACTACGTTCAGCTTTCGACTGGTGTTTCGCAGTGGGAGGTTCCTACCGAGCCCGCCAAGACGGGCAACACTCCCGCCCCCCAGGCCGAACATGTCTTCGGTGCCCCCAAGCCTCCGGAGCTCATCACACATCCCGATGGATCGCAGACTGTGCGCCATCCGGATGGCACCATGGAACCAATCATGCCGGATGGCTCCCGCGGTGTAGATGGTCCTTCTGGAGAACGTGGTCTTGGAGTATGTTACACACAAATCATCCCATACTCTCTTAAGACTTGCCAACTAACATCTTTGTCTAGAGCATGGCTATGAACGCTTTGCTTGGCGGAAAGAACTCCGGCCACGGTGGTAGCAGCGGAGGCCATGGCTCTAGTCCATTGGGTAACCTCGGTGGTCTCGCAAATCAATTCCTCGGCGGCGGCCATGGTGGCAGTGGTGGCGGTAGTGGAGGAAACAAGCCTTCAGGCGCAGGCAAACTCGTTGGGCAGCTGGCCTCGAGCTTCATGCACTCAGCCTCTCAGGAGAAGCCTCCTGCTCCTCAGAGCTATCATGGCGGTTCCAACCAGAACCCACAACAGCAGCAGCACCAGGGAGGTCTGGCTGGTCAACTTATGGGAGGTGTAGCAACCATGTTTGGTGGCAAGCAAGGTAACAGTGTAGGTTTATAGCGGTGATGTCAGATCTCTCGCCAAGACTAACGATGCGACAGGGACAAAACTCGAACTTTGGCTACAACTCTGGACAGCAGCAACAGCAACAACAGGGTGGTGGAACATACTCCGGCGAAGCTCCTACCTACAAACCTACAGGTTCAGCTCCTTCGGCCCCCTCAGCACCTCCCGCTGCTGGAGCGCATTCCTACAGCTCGCCTTCGCCTAGCCATCACCAACAACACGGCTCGAACCAATATGGCTCTCATCAACCCAACCAAAACCAGCCATATGGTGGATCACAACAGCAGCCGGGCTCTCATCAGCCCTACAACTCGCACCAACAGCAACCTGGTGGAAGCCCACAGTACGGGAACCAGCAACACCCAGCTTCGAACCAACAGTACGGTGCGCATCAGCAGCAGCCAGGCCAGAACCCCCAGTATGGGGCCCACCAGCAGCAACCCGGCTCACACCAGCAGTATGGCGGTAACTCTTCTTTCCCCGGAAGCCCCCACGGTTCGCAGCACAACTCGTTCCCCCCTCCGCCTCCTGGAGGTCCTCAGCATGGACAGCAGGGTCAACAATACTTCACCCCTCCTCCTGGACAGCAACCACAGCATCAGTCGTCCGGCCAGGGCTACCCTGATACTCAATCCCACGGCGGCCAGTTCGGTGGCCCGCCTGATCAACATGCTCATCAGGCGCAAGGATATAGTGCACCACCGGCTTCAGGCGCCCAGAACTTCCCACCTCCTCCACCAGGAGGACCTCCTGGAGGATACAACTCTTCCTACAATGGAGGACAGGGAAACCAGCAGTCTCATGGTGGTCAGTCGCAATACAGCAGCGGCGCCCCTCCTGTGCCTCACGGCTCCCACCCTCAGCAATACGGAGGAGCCTACTAAGGGGTTGCACCGAAGCTATGCGGAATAACCCCAATATTTGTTGCCTATACCTTGATTATCAAGACTGTCTTGATAGTTTCAGCACGAGATCGCGAGATTTTACCCAAACGGCCAATTGTAGCCCTTTCTCTCACTATATATACACATCTGATGACCGAATGCTCGATATGAGAGTATTTTGTCAATGAAGATGTATCGAAATGAGTATAGACATTGAGGCTCTGTAGAGGTCTGATGAGAATGACATGATGCAGGAGAAGAATCACGAGCAATATGATTAACGTAGATAGTAGAATGCATTTTCCTAGGCTTTCTTGTATGTTTCTCGGGATTATAACCACAGTCATCAACTGCTCTTCTATCGGTTCTTTTTCTTGTCCGCGTTATTTGTGATGGCAATTGTCTGTAGTTTAGCAGCGATGGATCTGGCCACGAACCATGCTACTACGCTGATGAAAACGATGTAGCCAGCTGTTGGCACCAACGAACGTGGGACGACATTGAATAAATAGGGGTCGAGGATGAGATCCACGAGCACGGGTGGAGGATCTTTCATCAGAGCCGCGTCGTCGGTGAAGTAGTCAGCAGAAGCCTTGATGTGCAGTAGAAGAAGCGAAGCCTCGCGCTCCCTCTCCCCTTGTCGGGGAGGCTCCTCACGCAGTTCCGTCTCTTGATCCTGGCGTGAAAAGGCATAGCCTGCGAGTGATTGAATCAACTCTGGGGTCTGCCATACGGTGTCTAACTCATACACGTCCATTTCAAACCCCGTAGGTTGCTAACAGCGCACACGAGTTAGCATGTATCTCATCATCAAATGACACGAAGACTCACAATGGCAGCCCAACAGACTCGAAACTCATACCGCTGACCAGGGTTTAGGTTGTCAAGAAGCACCCATGTTGCAGCGCCAGAAGCATAGTCTTTGGGCTCAGAGGGAAACACGCGACTAATATTTGTCCTGATCTCTGAAGCGTCTGGTGTAAGAGCGGGCAGTCTGAGATCCGCTAGGGATGGTTTCTGCTGTGGGATCGGGATCAACGCGGGTGCTGTAAATATCGTCTTTTCAGCATTGGCAATGGCTAGAGTCACAATTGCTAATATACAGCTTAGGACATGCAAAGCCTGACTGCTCTCAAAGGAAACCATATCGATGATAATTTGAGCGGACTTGGTTGCTTGTTGTTAATGTTGTTGCTTCAATTGTGTAGGTGGTTAACGGATAATCATGCAGGAGGAGTGAGGCGCACGGCTCGGCAAAACTTGGCCTGAAGAGATGATAGTTTTGACGACATCACGCTTGCTTGACGAAGCAACAAAAGCAAAAAGGACTCAAATTAATAACAACGATGTCAAGTCATATTCGCTCATTATTGTAGCATTTTATGGAAGTAAGAATTACATTGTATGACACCTCTATTTGTTTAAAGCGTCACATATATGAAATAGGTACACATTCGCCCTACGACAATCTTTGTAGTTAGACGCTGAGTTGTATCGATATCAAGTTGTGTTATGCTCTTAATTATGACGCTGCATAGAATATCATGTAATAGTACAAATCCCTATAAACGCTTTTAAACAGCACCGACCCTAATCCAGCAAGCTTTTATCAGCGAGCACTCCTAGTTGGCCAGCCCTTTGATCACTAGAAATGAGTGATTCAGTCCGTTTCGACTACCATCCAGCCCTGATCCAGAAGAGATTGAAGCTCCTCTCCGTAAACCATGTAGTTTCTGAAATCACTGACAGGATTGTCAACCGATAGATCAGCAAACCCACTAGTCAAGCCAGACACTTGTATAGGAGCACTTGTTGGTGCAACCGCCTTGTCGATCTCTTCACAAACTGTAATGAGCCTCCCAAAAGAGGGATCATTATTCTCGAACTTCCTTACAGTCACTGGTGTATTGGTAAAATATATTCCTCGCTCAAAGCCGATGCTATATTCTCCAGGGTCGGATTGAGTCGCCATGGGGCTGAATTTGATCTCTGAGTAGTGAGGAGGTTTAATTATGTTTGGATTAGTCCTCTTTATGTCGAATTGCTTTCCAGATCGATACAGAAATCGTCGACCTGTTGCGGGAGTGTTCATGACACACTGTTGGCCAAAGTGAGGGTTTGAACAGATTGACAGATTGCGGTTTTGAAAGCGGTTATGAAGCTCACCACTCCCTAGGCGTGCAAGTTGAAGACTGGACTTTTCAACTGGCTCTAGAATTTGACCAAGGAGCCGTTTACCGTCAGCAGAATAGACCTTCTTGGTTTCAAGGTTATCCAGGCCCGAAACAGCTGGAAACATGACAGCCCGTTCGACTTCTCTTTTCACAAGCATTCCGACCAACATTTTGGTGGTCCTATTTAGCGTGACAGTATCCTCGGGCTCGAGCTTTACTTTGTTTGATATTAGTCCACCACTGCTCGACATGCTCTTAGACCTGTCTGTCGAAGATGAAAGTCCTGGAAACTCCTCCGTATTGCTCTGGGCGAACGGATTGGATCTGTGGGTTTTCGAAGGCCAGGCTGTGGGAACTGTTCTCACCGACAGCGCCTTTGGCAACACTTGCCCGTTACAGCGAATGATACCCCAGGGAACCCGGTGTGTCGCCTCCTCCACGGAATTAACCTTCAAGACTCGAGTGTTGGACTCGGGCTTAGGAAATTGGAGCCAGATATCAGGTCCTATCTGTGAGATTGTTGTACACTTATGAAACTGTTTGGCCAACTCAAGTACTTGTTCTTCCGTGATGAGAGACCTACCTTCCGTACCGAGTGAGTATCTTATTCTCTCCCAGCTTTTGGGAGATTCATAGCTTTTCAGAAACGCGTCGAACTGGTTCTCAGGTAGGAAGATGGCTAAGGCGCCAGCAATCGTGAAAGGCATTATGTCTTTCGCGGGCAATCTTTCAGTCCGGCATCCGAGAACGATAAAGGGGCACGAGTATTCAGCTTTCACCACATTATAGTTTTGCAGGAGGTAATTTTGCAGACTAGGGCATAGCGCTTGGTCGATATGTAGGTCAGTCTTAGAGTCGTTGAGCGAACAACCCGTGACATTGAGTGACTGAGTATCCTCTTTCCAAATATATTCAAAATGTGTGTATCGGGCCATCGGAACTGTAATGCTGGCTGTAACTGTTGGTGAAGGATGACGGTAATGTATGTCGGTGAACGGGTGATAACGTCTGAGTATAACTGCTGTGATGATTCGTGAGAGATGAAGGGTGAACATAGGACATTCGACATTCGACATTCGACATTCGACATTCGACACTCACCACAGAGTAGTCAGGGGCAACTTGCACCTGCCTTCTCTGAGTCCAACTTATCACGGCGTCTTTTGGGGGTTGCCGAGGAAAGAAGAGACCATGCATACTCGAAGCTTACAAACAAGAGCTCCCAGCAGGAACAGCTTTAAGTGAACGAGTGAATATGCACATGTAAGTGTAAATTGTACAAGTGGAAGAATGGTTCAGAAACAAAGACGTAAATATTGTCCAAGAGCATGAACTATCTAAGATATGTAAGTAAAATATCAATGGCCAAGTAAATGCTTGTACTGAAACAGTATGATAGACATAAAGCGGGATGAGCCTCTACCTAAGTACTTTTCCGGACTCGAGATAATCTGGAACTGCCATCCTTCCCCATGTGCATAGCATTTATTAAGAGTTAGCAAGCTAAGTAGGTGTTACTTCCATCATCTCATTTCTAGAGACGACCAGAATTTGGTTGGCAAGTGGAACAACAGGTTATTCGTAAAACATGGATTCATCTTTTTGATATACTAACATTCTCTTGATACTAATAATTGGACTTTATGTGGTTCAAATATATACATGTCGGTATTAGTGCATCGTTACCTTTGATAATGCCATGAGCAACAAATACCTTAACCATTCCGTACATTGGTAGCTATTCTTGTTTCAAGTACATGTGCTCAAAGCTCACAAGTTACAAGGGATGGTGTCGGGAGTGAGCGATCGCTTGGGGCCGTGCAAACCAAGCCGGTAAAGCTTGGGCCTCGAAGATTCAACGCATCAGACATCACCGACGAAGATCGCTGACCGAGTTCGAGATAAGTGATAATGAGCAAAATTTGGTACGTTCCCAGGCTGGAGCAAGCTCTGTATAATAAACATAAGGGTTTGAAGTAGTGGAACTTGGGTTATAGGTCTAAATGGTCATAAAAAGAGCTTTGATATCGTGGAGACGAAAAGCCAGGACCTATGGCTGTTGTCTTTTCCTAACATCATTTTGCATCATACCGAAGTAGGTGCACAGCCGTCCTGCCTAAGGCACAAAGACATTATAGACTTTAACTCCTGATTTTCCCTTCCCCCTAAATGATTGACTTCTGAACAAGGAGCTCTCATGTCTTGGAACAACCACGAGGCGAACAACAACGGAATGAAAGCTATGGTCCTGGGTACGTACCTACTTATAGCAACAGGGATATAAACAAATGGACAAGGTAAAAGGCAGGGGCCAGTTCGTTGAGCGGTACCAAACAAAAAGTATTTGGCAAAAAAAGGGTCCTTGATAACAAAGCAAGAAATACGGATAGCCACCCAAGATTTGCAGCTTCTCCCCTTCTTAAAGAGTTCAACTAGGTTAGGTTGGCTGTACGTACGTATTAGAGGCAAGGTAGCTCTGAGACCTGGCTGTGATGTTTAATAACAGAGGCGAAATGAACGCCATAGTAGAGATGAGCGTTGGCTGATACCAAAGGTAAAATATGGACCCATGGATCGTCGTCTAATAAGAGAGAGTGAGAGACTCCCCAATACCGAGTGTGTGCTGGCAGGCTGGCAACCCGGTCCGGTCAGGTCGGATGTTACTCCATATGTTGAAGCTGGACATAATAATCTGCCGTGCAACTGTTAAGCTGTTATCATTTTTTTGCTTGAGCGGTGAAGCTTCAAGAACCACAGTCAACAACGGAGCCAGTAATAAAAGTTCAGGGGACCTCAGGCCTCAGGGCAGGTTCGGTGACTCCCTCCCCCTGGGCCTGGGGACACCCGCTCCCGCTGGCCAACAGGCGTCGGCAGCGAGAAGCGCCAGCAGGGCGTTGCAGAACGCGCTTACCCCCTTTTAGCCCAGGCACGCCTCGAAATCAAATCAAATCAACAAATCCACTGCCACTCCAATCCAATCCCAGGGCAGCAAAGCCTCCCCTGCCTGCCAAATTTCCCCCACCGCACCTGGGGCCTTTTTTCTCCCATCCACTCCGCTAACTCATCACCAAACTAAACATTCGCCCTCTGCATCTGCTCATCTTCTCTCCCGTCTCCTCTCAGCCCAGTCCGAGTCTCCGTCGTAAAAGCCTTTGCCTGGCCTGTCCTTTTTTTGTCCTCCTCTTTTCTCGTGGTCCCTCTTCTTTGCTCTTGCATCGATTCCTCCAATTTCATAACCTTTAATCTCTATCATCAGCAAAAATGCGTGAGGTCATTAGCATCAACGGTAAGCTATTCCTCCCTTTGCTGTTGGGCCTTCACCGCATCTCCTTTTGACTGTCATGCTAACTGAGCTGCTCTAGTCGGCCAGGCTGGTTGCCAAATTGCCAACTCCTGCTGGGAGGTGAGTCTCGATCAAGCCTTTTGTTGATATTGCTTTTCACTGACACTTCTTCTAGCTTTACTGCCTCGAGCATGGTATCCAGGTACACCAAGACCCCGCGATTTGTCAACAAACACCACGATACCCAGTACTGACTACCTCTAGCCCGATGGTTACCTCACCGAGGAGCGCAAGCAGCAGGATCCCGATCAAGGATTTAGCACCTTCTTTTCCGAAACTGGTATGAATTGGACTTAGCAAACTTTGGCCTCTTGTGTCTCCGTCTAACACCCCTATTCTAGGCCAGGGCAAATACGTCCCTCGCGCTATCTACTGTGATTTGGAGCCCAATGTCGTCGATGAGGTCCGCACCGGCGCCTACCGCAACCTCTTCCACCCTGAGATGATGATCACTGGCAAGGAGGATGCCTCAAACAACTACGCCCGTGGTCACTACACTGTCGGAAAGGAGCTCATCGATACTGTCCTCGACAAGATTCGACGTGTCGCCGACAACTGTGTTGGTCTCCAGGGTTTCCTCGTCTTCCACTCTTTCGGTGGTGGTACCGGTTCTGGTTTCGGTGCTCTCTTGATGGAGCGTCTCTCCGTCGACTACGGCAAGAAGAGCAAGCTGGAATTCTGTGTTTATCCCGCTCCTCAGACTGCCACCTCCGTCGTTGAGCCCTACAACTCTATCCTCACCACGCACACCACCCTCGAGCACTCCGACTGCTCCTTCATGGTCGACAACGAGGCCATTTACGATATCTGCCGCCGAAACCTCGGTCTTGAGCGCCCCAACTACGAGAACCTTAACCGCCTGATTGCTCAGGGTAGGTCCAAATCATCACAGGGGATTCAGGCGTGAATTTACTAACCATGTGTAGTTGTCTCTTCTATCACCGCCTCTCTCCGATTCGACGGCTCCCTCAACGTCGATCTGAACGAGTTCCAGACCAACCTGGTCCCTTACCCCCGAATCCACTTCCCTCTGGTTGCCTACTCTCCCGTCATCTCAGCGGCCAAGGCTGCCCACGAGGCCAACTCCGTCCAGGAGATGACTATGTCTTGCTTTGAGCCCAACAACCAGATGGTCAAGTGTGACCCCCGTCACGGCAAGTACATGGCCACCTGCCTGCTGTACCGTGGTGACGTCGTCCCTAACGACGCTCACGCCGCCGTTGCCACCCTTAAGACCAAGCGAACTATCCAGTTCGTCGACTGGTGCCCTACTGGCTTCAAGCTTGGTATCTGCTACCAGGCTCCCGAGAACGTGCCCAACGGCGACCTCGCCAAGGTTAGCCGCGCTGTGTAAGTCGAACCTGTATTTTCCAATGAATGATTGAATAAATTCTAACATTTAATAGCTGCATGCTTTCCAACACCACCGCCATCGCCGAGGCCTGGTCTTCTCTGTCACTTAAGTTCGATCTTATGCACTCCAAGCGTGCCTTCGTTCACTGGTATGTTGGTGAGGGTATGGAGGAAGGTGAATTCTCTGAGGCTCGTGAGGATCTCGCTGCCCTGGAGCGCGATTACGAGGAGGTTGCTACCGACTCCATGGGCGACGAGGAGCTTGAGGCTGAGTACTAAGTGGTTGCGGATGCGATGACTGGATTACCGTCTTCAACCAGTTCTGTTTGACACCGATAGGGAGGTGTGTTTTCTTATTTTCACAAAGGTCAAGCCAAAACGAGTTTTAATGTCAAAAGACCAAAATATGTACATGGGTTCGCTGCAGTTCCGCAGCTTGCTTGTCCGAGTCAATGGCATTGTGTGAGGCAGTACCGTAGTTGCAAGTATTGTAGTTGTAATAATGCAAAGATACCTCTCATTATCACCTAGGACATGTTATTGGATGTCCATTTGTTTTTAAAGTAGAGGATGCGGGGAACAACGGGTTTAAAAAGCCGGCCCTGGAGATGGATTGGTATTGTAGATGGATTGTACCGAGCACCGAAGCTCGGCCCACGTTTGGGTTTGGGCCGGGGCCGACAGTACGCGGATTGACATCCATTACCTCGACCTTGACCTCACCAAGCTCGGCATTTTATATCCTTGAATTCCGTCCCAATTGAAACCACATCCGCTTCTCCCACGACATACCAGCAAAACCAAAACCAAAACCATGAGTCTCTTGCGATCCAGTGTGTGCAGGGCATGCCGGCGGTCACAGCAAATTCGCTGGCACAGAGGCTTTGCGACAGCCACTAGCCCGTCGTATGACAACCGCGTGAAGCTGGTTGAGGTTGGACCTCGAGATGGTCTGCAGAACGAGAAGGTGGCGATTTCTCTGGAGACAAAACTCGAGCTTATCGAACGGCTAGCTCGAACAGGAGTCTCTGCCATAGAGGCTGGCTCTTTTGTTGCCCCAAAATGGGTTCCCCAGGTGAGTTTACTTGTCAATGAGGTCGGTGGACATGTAATAACAGGCGTTGTCATATAGATGCGCAATTCTAGCGAAATTCTGCAGCATATTCTCGATGGCAAGGTTTCTTCACCCGGCCCGATTTCTTATTCTTTCCTTGCTCCGAATAATAAGGGCCTGCAGTCTGCTGCAGACGTCCTCAACGCCAATATCGGAAAGTTCGCAACACAAATGGAGCCTGCTACTGGAGGAGATGCAGCCACCAAACCAAACGTTGAAATTGCTGTTTTCGCTGCCGCCACCGAAAGTTTTACACAGAAGAATCTTAACTGCGATATTAAGACCTCGCTGGAGCGCTTCAAGGCGGTGATTCAGGATTCCAAGGCTATGGGTCTCCGGGTGCGAGCCTACATCTCCGTGGTCCTAGGATGCCCTTTTGAGGGCTTCGATGTCGACCCTCACAAGGTAGCAGAAATTGCCACGGACCTTCTTGAGGCGGGTGCGGATGAGATCTCGCTTGGTGACACTACAGGCATGGGCACGGCGCCTCGAACAGGAGCTCTCCTTCAGTGCATGTCTGCAGCAGGCATTCGAACCGAGGATATTGCCATGCACTTCCACGATACATATGGCCAAGCTCTAGTGAACACTGCTGTGTCTCTGGAGCACGGTATTCGAACATTTGATAGCAGTGTCGGCGGACTGGGTGGCTGCCCTTATAGCCCTGGTGCTACCGGCAATGTTTCTACGGAAAACATGGTCTACTTTATGGAAACTCTGGGCATGGATACAGGTATCAATCTGGATGCTATGTCTGATATTGGGGCGTGGATTACAAAGGAGTTGGGTAAGGAAAATGGAAGTACAGTGGGCAAGGCGGTTCTTGGAGCTCGAACTCGAACCAAGGAAGAGGCGGCTAAAGCTTAAAGTGGACGACCTAGTCGTGAGGGAGGGGTAGCTTGGTAATTGTCCTTCAAGCCCAGCGTCTGAACAAGTGTGATTTTGTAAATAAGTAAAATGTTACAAACTCTGAAATTTCAATCATTATCTTTCAAAAGAAACTCGGGAGCTGTTTCTAGTCAATAAACGGTCAAAGTGATACTTGTATGTCATGTGATGTCACCGACGGATGCTGTACTGTATGAGGTGTGGAGGTGAGTTTATCGGCCGTGGGTCGTCTTGGGTTGGTCCTGGTCCTGGCGCTGGCGCAGCTGGAGAGTCCCCACTTTGGTGAAGCAAGCTCAACCTCCTCCAACCTCTTGAGACACTCTCCCAACTTCATCACCAAGCTTCGCGATCGGCTACCATACTCTTCCTACTTTCTCGACTCGCCCCTTAACTCGCCCTTCTACCGATCTATCCGCCCATCATGGCCGACCCTCGCGAGTCGTCGTCGTACTCGGTCGTGCCCCGAATTCGATACAACACCGTCGGCGGCGTCAACGGTCCCCTCGTCATCCTCGACAATGTGCGTCGTCATGTACCCCAAACTCGAGTCGGTCTGGACTTTGTCGGCTGATAACAACAGGTCAAATTCCCGCGATACAACGAGATCGTGACCCTCACCCTTCCCGATGGCACTGAGCGCTCGGGTCAAGTCCTGGAAGCTCGAGGTTAGTGCAGCTACAAGCCTTTCCAAAGTAATGACGCGGAATATGCTAACATGGATAAACAGGTGACCGAGCCGTCGTTCAGGTACTTCTAACAGATACGATGCGATATATCACGGTGGTTAACGATTACAATAGGTCTTCGAGGGTACTTCCGGCATCGATGTCAAGAAGGTAGGCGGCATTGCGAGCTATAGTGGCGGGATATCAGCTAAGACAGTTACAGACCAAGGTCGAGTTCACCGGCCAGAGCTTGAAGATCGGTGTCTCCGAGGACATGCTGGGTCGTATCTTTGATGGATCCGGTAGAGCTATTGATAAGGGTCCCAAGGTGTTGGCTGAGGATTATCTTGATATCAACGGTTCTCCCATCAACCCCTACTCTCGTGTAAGGCTACCCAAAGGCGCTTCAAGACCTCACCTGACCCGCGAGATTTTAGGAATACCCCGAGGAGATGATCTCGACAGGTATCTCTGCCATTGACACCATGAATTCGATTGCCCGAGGACAAAAGATTCCCATCTTCTCCGCCTCCGGTCTGCCTCACAACGAAATCGCCGCCCAGATTTGCCGACAGGCTGGTCTTGTCCAGAAGCACGGTATTACCAACAAGGGTGTCCACGACGGCCACGAGGAGAACTTCTCCATCGTATTCGGTGCTATGGGTGTTAACTTGGAAACCGCTCGTTTCTTCACCCGCGATTTCGAGGAGAACGGCAGTCTGGAGCGTACCACCCTCTTCCTTAACCTCGCCAACGATCCTACGTGAGTAGCAAAACTCCTCGAAAGATAACCATTTGCATACTAATTCCTGTCTAGTATCGAGCGTATTATTACTCCTCGTCTTGCTCTCACAACTGCCGAATACTACGCCTACCAGCTCGAGAAGCACGTTTTGGTCATTCTTACTGATCTTTCTGCTTACTGTGATGCCCTTCGAGAAGTTTCAGCCGCTCGTGAGGAAGTCCCCGGTCGACGTGGTTACCCCGGTTACATGTACACTGATTTGTCCACCATCTACGAACGAGCCGGTCGTGTCGCTGGTCGCAACGGTTCCATCACTCAGATCCCTATTCTGACCATGCCCAACGACGATATCACCCACCCTATCCCCGATTTGACAGGTTACATTACCGAGGGCCAGGTGTTCATTGACCGAGCTCTTGACAACCGTGGTATCTACCCTCCCATCAACGTGCTGCCTTCACTGTCTCGTCTGATGAAGTCTGCCATTGGTGAGGGCATGACCCGAAAGGATCACGGCGATGTTTCCAACCAGCTGTACGCCAAGTACGCTATCGGTCGTGATGCCGCAGCCATGAAGGCTGTCGTTGGTGAGGAGGCCTTGTCCGGGGAGGACAAGCTGTCCCTCGAGTTCCTGGAGAAGTTCGAGCGCCAGTTCATTAGCCAGGGCCAGTACGAGTCTCGATCCATTTACGAGTCCCTCGACCTTGCATGGAGCCTACTCCGTATCTACCCCAAGGAGTTGCTCAACCGTATCCCCGCCAAGATTCTCAACGAGTTCTACCAGCGAGCCGCCAAGGAGTCCAAGGGCAAGGGCAAGGCTCGGGCAGAGACTGAGGCCCGAGGCCAGGAGCAGACGGAAGAGAACCTCATTGACGCATGAGGGGACGACTAGTCGGCATTTTGATAGATAGTATAATGAGCGCGCAAGGGCAGTGGAAGAGCAGACAGAGCAACTTGTTTTAAGTGGATTGTTTTTATGCTGTCTTTTTCAAGGAAGTTGTAGAGCAGAGAAGAGCAAGAGTAGGTATATGGTGAAGATAGGGAGGCGAGCTAATGCAATTCAACCAATTCTCTACCAGACCTGGTTTATCATGACGAGTCGTAGAAGCACATGAGTTATCATGATGAGAGGCTGAAATTGGCTGTCATGGCTACTCTAAAGTTCCAGAGAGCCAATGAGCAAGTCGAGCATGTGGAGAGTGGACCTACAGTGTTGAAAATCCGAGTTGCGCACATTGCCACCCAACTTTTCTCGAAAGCTAGTATTGGGCTTCTTGAACGTATGAGAGGTCAAGTCATACTCAAGATCTCGTCGTTTCTAGAGGAAATATCTAACATCGAGTTCTGATACGACGTCACAATGGAGGAAGATAGACGGCAGACCGATCTTGGCACAGCAGCCGATATCGAAGAGGCACAGCTTACTCAAGCCAGCCCATCCCCCGCTATCGAGAATGAGACAGAGCCATCAGCGCAGAACGGATCAACGCCGCTGAAGCAACCAAAGAAGAGATTTGTAGGACGAAGAGCGGCAACGGAGGCAGCTGCAAAGAATGGAGTACCAGGGGTATCAGGCGAGAGTGGTGCTGTTCAGAGTATGTGGAAACCCCTTCACGATGCCTGAAGCTGTGAGTGAACATATGCTCATATAATATGCCGTATAGCTGCCAAACCTCGGAGAGCGCCCAGGCTGTTGAATCAAGTTCCCAAAGAGATTCTTGAGAACCCTGATCTCAAGGCTGCTATTGCTCTGCTACCTGCCAACTACAACTTTGAGATTCACAAGACGATCCATCGCATTCAGACTTCAAATTCTAAGAGAGTTGCGCTACAGATGCCTGAAGGTCTTTTGCTGTTTGCCACGACCATCTCGGATATCTTGACGCAGTTCTGCCCCGGTATTGAGACGCTCATCATGGGTGACGTGACATATGGCGCATGCTGTATCGATGACTACACAGCAAGGGCTCTTGGCTGCGACTTGCTGGTGCACTATGCGCATAGTTGTCTCATCCCTGTTGATGTGACTACCATCAAGACTCTCTACGTCTTTGTTGACATTACTATCGATGCGACACATCTCCTCGCATCTCTAGAGCGCAACTTCGCCAGTGGCAAGACCATTGCTGTTGTTGGCACCATCCAGTTCAACGCCACTATCCATGGTGTCAAGAGCAGTCTCGAGCGTGGTGGCTTCCGTGTCCTCGTACCCCAGATTGCGCCCTTGAGTAAGGGAGAGATTCTAGGCTGCACGTCTCCTCGTCTTAAAGAGGATGACAAGATCGACTTGATTCTGTATCTAGGAGACGGTCGTTTCCATCTTGAGAGTATCATGATCCACAACCCTTCTATCCCAGCCTACCGATACGACCCCTATTCTCGAAAGCTCACGCGGGAGACATACGGGCATGAGGAGATGCAGTCTCTTCGACGCACCGCCATCCATAGCGCACGTTCTGCCCGTAAATGGGGCCTAATTCTCGGCGCCCTCGGCCGCCAGGGTAACCCTCACACACTGGGTCTCATTGAGAAAGAGCTCAAGGCGCGAGGTATTCCCATCGTTCATTTACTTCTGAGCGAGATCTTTCCTGGCAAACTCGCGCTCATGTCGGATGTTGAGTGTTGGGTGCAGGTCGCTTGCCCTCGATTGAGTATCGACTGGGGCTATGCGTTCACTAGGCCGCTGTTGACGCCTTACGAGGCGCTTGTTGCTTTGGGAGAGAGGCAGGATTGGGGAGAGGGTGTATATCCTATGGACTACTATGGAAAGGATGGGTTAGGTAGGACGAGGCCTTTGCAGATTGCTTCGGGATAGAGGTAGAGTAAGTAAAAAAAAGAAAAGAAAGATACGAGGCACGATTGGCACAACTGAGTTTACAAATCTTGGGTAATAGTTGTTTGAGGCTTGTCTTAAATGTATCATGACACCATTGTGTATGGTCTATAGATGTGGTCTATACACATTGATGGGCCCTTGCCTTGGCCAGACTGGTTACTCATGTGTACCGCTTATTCGCCAGCGTATAGATACACTTGTGCAGAACCATGGCTTCTTGGGAAATATGTTTCCGGAACATCCCTGTATTGTTCCTGTTGGTTCAATCAGGTCGCCATTGTGACTGGCATCATATGTAAGGTGATGCGGCAGATGTTGCATATTGAGCCAACTTGGCGAGCTCTAACGCCTCGCCGTGAGCCCATGCCGACTGGAAGATATCCCAGGGCTTCTATGCAGAAGTAAATGATCTAAGGCATAGCAGGAGTTGAACAGCCCGAGTAGTGAGAAAGCTGCAGATAGCAGTTGTTCAAGGCGCATTAGCTGTTCCAACAGGCTCAGGTCGGTTGGAGAACATGATCTTGTACTTGACAATCTCAACCACCTCGAGGTTCTCGCCCTGCTCTTCTGTTTCTCCTCCGGATCCAGAGATCACTTTGTTTTCTCTCCTCCGTACCACAGCCATTGCCTTGGGGAGCTTCTTGACTTCACCAGTGAGACGCTGATGTTGGCCCACGTAAAGATGGACTTGCTTCATCCATGCTGAGCCTTCAACGTCTGGGTTATACTCCGGAAAATCAAGTCTTCCAATCCCGACACCACTCAACGCTTCGCCATTAGCATCGTGGGGTAGGTTGATTGTTCCTTGTAACTCTAGAAGAGCTAGACCTGAAGGTGTTTGTAGGAGCTGAGGGAGAGGACTTGAGGTGACGGCATTTTTGTTGGGAGGATAGAGCTTGACTGAAGACATGTGGAGTGCGAATAAAACAAAGGCTTGTTATGATTATAAGTGTACTCTGAGGTTAAGGACCCTAAATGACTTTGTCATGAAGCAATCTTCTACGTAGTACGTGACTTGCTCAAGCTCCAGTGAAGTCGGATAGGTTCGGTACGTACCTCAGCGCGTGCCAGCGCTACGTGCGAATCACCTCACACAAGCCAAATGACACAGTGTGGAACTTTCAAGCTTAGGGTCTCGATGACCCAAGCGGGGCAGGGATTTCTTTTCGCCGGTAAGTCAGAAGATTGTGCTGATTGGCTTACTCCCCGGGGAGCCCTAGCGAGACGCACTTTCCCACTTTCTCGAATTCGCAGTGAATTTTACAACCTCATCATCCTCACTACTAACTTCAGCAGCAGCCAGGTCAAGTAAACTTGCACCACCACAACTGGCAAAATGAAGGTACGACTACACTTCCAATCGATGCGAGCATACGAGAGAGAGACTCTTCAGCTATTCGACATGCAATTAATTGTTTTTGCTGCTGTCTGGCCTGGCCGTCTTGCACTCCAACTCGAAAATATCGACATCCACCACAAAGTAAACATTCGCTGATAATTTCTTCCAACAGTTGAACATCAGCTACCCTGCCAATGGCAGCCAGAAGCTCATCGACATTGAGGATGAGCGCAAGCTCCGTGTCTTCATGGAGAAGCGCGTACGTCGAATCCCTCCCCGTCCACGACCGCTCGTCGAACATCCCTCGCCTTCGACAACATGGCTAACTTTTATCTGATAGATGGGCGCTGAGGTTCCCGGTGACTCCATCGGCGATGAGTTCAAGGGCTACATCTTCCGCATCACTGGTGGAAACGACAAGCAGGGTTTCCCCATGAAGCAGGGTGTCATGCACCCTACCCGTGTTCGCCTTCTCCTCTCCGAGGGCCACTCCTGCTACCGCCCCCGACGCACCGGTGAGCGCAAGAGAAAGTCCGTCCGTGGCTGCATCGTCGGCATGGACCTTTCTGTCCTTGCCCTCGCTATTGTCAAGCAGGGCGATGCCGATATCCCCGGCCTCACCGACGTCGTCCACCCCAAGCGCCTCGGTCCTAAGCGCGCCACCAAGATCCGCAAGTTCTTCGGCCTCACCAAGGATGACGATGTATGTCTTTCCCTACGCCCATACTCGATCATCGCCTACCCGGAGCTGCAGTGGAGGAGCTGGCAGTCTGGGTAGAGTGTGAGAAGAACCCCTTGTTCAGCTTTCTGCAAAGAAGGAAATGAACGAGGGGTAGCGAGTTGAAAATTTACTATCCCAAAACGTAGAAGACTAATGCTCATGGAATCTATAGGTCCGCAAGTACGTTATCCGACGAGAGGTCCAGCCTAAGGGTGAGGGCAAGTCCCCTTACACCAAGGCTCCTCGCATCCAGAGACTCGTCACTCCCCAGCGTCTCCAGCACAAGCGTCACCGTGCCGCTCTCAAGCGCCGCCAGGCCGAGAAGGTCAAGGACGAGGCCGTAAGTTTCACACATTGCCAAGAACTTGGTCACAAATCATATCTAACACAATACCTTCTAGAACGAGTATGCTCAGATCCTGGCCAAGCGTGTTGCCGAGGCCAAGGCCAACAAGGCCGATGCCCGCAAGCGTCGCGCAAGCTCCATGCGCAAGTAAATTTCTGGCGTTTAATGAAAAAAAGGGGAAATCATACCTTGGTCTTGTGGTTTGCATGCATTAGGAGTGAGGATTCTCTATAGGGCTCGGTTTGAGCCAATCACGACTGTATTAGAAGCATTTCGAAAAGAATGAAGATGCATTGATGCACTCGTGCCATACGCCAGTCAACCTGCGCATGTTCCTTTGTCTCGATATCAATATCTTAAATCAATGTGACCCTGCTTGCATTCAGCCCTTGTGACCAAACTCCTGTCTTGCCACCTTGTATGATCAAAACCAATACTACTGTACACGCTTTCCCGTATCCACTCGAACATAGTAACAATACTTGTAACGCCGTCGCTTAGTATCTTTAAAAACTCACGCATCAACACAAACAAGGGAGCAAGTTGGTTGTATGTCACTCATTCTATTTTAAAGAGGCTAATGATTAAGTTGTCTCATACACATACCATTCCGCGTAGCTACCGCCCAATTCCTGTACGCCATCCATCTTCCAAAACCTTGTACTGTAGGAGACCTGCACTTCTCCTCAGACAGGCGTTGAAAGAGGGGCGCCATGGAGTGCCTAAAAAAGCAGACACATCTGAAAGGCATCGCACCACTAATGCTAGCAAAACACAATCTCCATAGCCATGCTAAATATCACCTCTTTCCGTTCGTGTCCGCGTCTATAATCCATCCTCCCACACGCCTGTAATGCATACGTTCACGAGTTTACGCGAAGCCGAAGTACTCACTTCCTGCTGTGATGGCCTTCATAATCTGGGAGCGTAGGTGGTCATAGCTCTCGTACTCAGGAAGGTCAAGTTCTAGTCTCTTGTTAGCTAACCATTCAGTTTCATGCTTGCAAGTTTATACTTACGGTTGAAGCAGGTATGCGAAGAAGGCAGACGATCTTTGTTGCCATAATCGCGGTGGATGTTGAATCTGTTGACGCCATTCATACCCTCCAGCTCCTTGAAACCGTTGAGGGGCACCTTGCTGGTTCCTGTCACAAACTGCAGCAATTTAGCGCGCTCTTCCTTGTCGAAAGATCGCAGAGCTCGCCAGAACCACTGGATTTGCTGCGATGATGGATTATAGTTGTGGTACTCTGTGTTGCTCTTCCAGTCGTCGACGTCGATGTCAGGCAGACCGGAGATCAGGAGCTCCAACTCCTGCTCGTTGAAGATAGAGATCAATTCTGCGGGAATGATTTCGTGGAAACCTGTCTAGATTAGCATGTGCGTTGCATTATCATTGGGGGTCTGCTTACCTTGGAGGAAATGAGCCATCTGCTCCTTGACCGAAGACAACAACTTGTGATCAACCACAAGGCGGACGTAATCATGTTTGTTCTCTTCCGTGACTGCGATCTCCCGGCCGTTTTCAATGAGGTCTACAACGTTGGTAACGCCAAACTCATCGTCCTCGACAGAGAAGGTTTCTGTGATGATGTCTGTGATATCGTTTTCCAGCATCCAGCACAAGGACTTGTAATAGTCAGGATCGAACGATTCCATATCCTTGACTGAAACAGACTTGCCCAGAATTCGCTTGTACACCGCACGGCTGAAATAGCAGTCAAGAACGCGACCCTCGTACAGTGCTTTGCCAATGATGCGACCAATGAACTTGAAGAACAACAGATGCTCATCATTGATGCCACTTAGCTTGTTTGGATGGAAGGTAGTTCGATCAGAGGAGACGGGGGTAAAGAGCACATAATTGGGGTCGAACATCTGTCGAGATAGTACCTGGAACCACTCACGGGTAACACCTCCAGCATCGACACCTTCCTCACCATGGAATCGAATATTGAGCTTTCCAAACTTCATCTCATCTCCAGTTTTGTAGTATAAGTGCTTGAACGAGTCATGGAAAACATGCTCACGGCGGACAGAGAGTTGCAGAGGAGCGTAGGTTGGCCGGCTCTGGCTGTTGCCAGATCGTGAGTGAACACTGCGGTTGAAGTAGTTGCGCTTGTTGTCAAACTCCAATACCTTGGGGTTCTTGACAAGCAGAGCGAACGTGCCTGACATGAGCTTGGGATTGCTCCTGACAAGCTCGTTAAGGATACGTCGATGATCCTCAGTAAAGCTGAAGAAGAGACTCGCCGTGCGAGACTCAGGAGGTGGGCTCGCAAGGAGCATCTCCTTCTGCACCGACAGGTCGTCATTGGTAGTTGTGTTTTTGCAAACCACCATAAGGGACTCTATCAGTGGCAGCAAAATGGTTGCCACGTTGAGCATGTTTTCACGCTCGCGAATCGCACTGAGACAAGCGCTCAACTTCTCCCACATAGCCGAGAAGGTCGAGTTGTGGTAGAGAGAGGTGACTAGATCGTGTCTTTCCTCCTTGTTTTTGCTAGACTCGACCTCGCTGCTCTTTTTCTTGCTATCAAACAAGTGATCCAGCGCCGTCAAAACACGAAGAAGCTTGTTTTGCTCTGACGCTCCTGGGGAAAACTTCGCGAGAGCGACACCTTGAATCTCCGTGCCTGAAGATGCCTTTTCGATTTGCGGCAAAAGATCATCCAAGTCAGCTACAATGTTTTCGCTCAAAAGGCGAGCCTGGTGGACAAGCTCCTGTCCGAATGTTGCCTTGGCCCCTGGGATAGCAGACAAGTTCTTAATAGTCGAAATGGTGTTTTGGAAGGTTTTGGAGCTGCACTCTCGAGCTACAAAGATTCTCACAGCCAGGGTTAAGTTCTGCGCGGGAACAACAGGAGGTTGTAGTTGTCGAAGTTTCTTTTGGGCTGCATCCTTCTTCTCTTGTCTATTGGCTTCTTCGTCAACGACATCTTCTTTAGTCTCATCTTGAGTAGTGCTTGACTCATTGACGTTGCTTGTCTCGGCTTGCTCGGTGGTTGAAGGCTGTTCTGCGGACTGTTCAGTCGTGGCTTCCCCTTCTTCTGGTTTGGCGTCGATAGCTTTTAGTTCATCCTCGGCCTCCTTGCGACGACGCTCAAGATTTTGAAGAGGCAGTGTTACTCTGTTTAGCAGATCTGCCAAGTGAGTCATAACGACAGAACTTTCCATGACCAGGTCGCGATCAAGAAGTGATAGCAGAGAGTTGATGGCGTACTTGTGGGACTTGGAGTCTTTGCCTTTGCCTTTGCGGCTCAATGAGCGCTTGAGGGTTGAGCCGACAGCCTCATGCTCTGTCAAGAAAAGTAAGGGAATGTGAGGATTTTTCCCAGACAGCTCAACTAAGAGGTCAAGACATTGTTGGACAATCAGAAGAGGCGATGTCTCTGAGTTTGTCTGTGTAGCGCTTCCAGGACTCAGCCCAGTCAGACTTCTTTTGAGAGTCTGTGGTGTTTTCTGGTCGGATTCCTTCTCCTTCTCCTTGGGCCTTCGTGCCTTCAGAGACAGTTGACCAAAGCTGCGCTCCACAGCACCCATGTCTGTGCTACCATCCTGCAAGATCTGGAGGAGAGTGCTAATCACCTCCAGTCGGGTTTGCTTGTTCTCGCACACATCGGCGAACACATGGAACAGGTGGCTTCGGATAGAGCCTTGCTGGGCAATGAACATCAGGCGCAGTAGCGTGGCGACGCCGGCCTTGTCAAGCATCTGGACTACCGTTCGGCGCTGTGTCTTTGTGCCCTCTTGTGGTCCCGGGGGTCCTGGTTGGCGAGCTGGATTAACTCCAGGGGGGCTGCGGCCTGTAATGACAGAGTGAACGTTGTTGTGCTGAGCCAGTGCTCGAGCTTGGGCTGCCATCTCTGGGTTAAGCTGATCCATGAGTTCTTCGCCTTGGTCCATGAGAACTTGCTGTCGGAGATCAGGCGGAAACGTGAGGAGGATGCTAGAAGTGTCCATTTCTGGCACAACTGCTTGACCGGTAGTAGCGGCCACTTGGCGACTTGATTCTTCACGAGCCCTTCGACGCTGTTCTTGACGCTCCTGCTGCGCGATCTCATGGCGCAACTCTTCTGGAAGGGCATCAAGAAACTCTTGGAAAGCCTCCGTCGAATTACCATTCGTCTCCTCTCGTGCCTCGGACCGTCTGGTACTGATTGCTTGAGCAATGACCTCCTCGCGGAACTCCTCGGGAAGGGCTGCAATATAATCAGGATCAATGCCTAATTCGGTGACATCGACCTCTTCGCCCCTGATTGTAGTCATGACGCGGGGTCCGTCGGTCGTGCTCTCAGCCGTAGGATCAGAATGTTCTGTATGACTTGTTTCGGTAGACTCAACACCCTCCATCGCGCCTTCTTCTCTCTGGCCCTCAGTGGTGGCGGCTTGGCTAGCAGCGGCGGCCTCAGAGGCGGCTTGCTCGGCAGCCTCACGAGCTTCTGCCTCTCGTTTCTCCCTTTCAGCCTTTTCTTCGGCTTCCTTAGCTTCGCGTGCTAAGCGCTGCTCCTCCTCACGCTTCTTGCGTTCCTCTTCTTCTCGCTTTTGGTGTTCGGCCTCCTCGGCCTTCAACTTCCTCTCCAGCTCCATAGCATCCGGCGTAAGCTTGGCCATAATGATGTTTTGAAGCTTGGCGGCTTCTGTCGCATTACTGGTGCCAAATATCATCCTGGCCTCCTCTTGATAACGATCGATCGTACCCTCAATGGCAAATGAGACTGCTCCGAAGGGGTCCTGAGCTGATCCCTCACGCCTTTGTTCAGTGCGCGAGGTTCTAATAGGACCAAACTCTCTAGCCTCACGATGGCCACCAGGGGCAGTGATTTGCAAATGGAAAGCTTGCTGTCCATTTCGTCCCATTATTGGGAGGAATTCCATCAGTTCACCAAGAAATCCCATCGGTCCGTCAAGGTTTCTCACGCCTGGGCCAAAAATGCCTTCAGGAACTCGCAGGCCGAGAGAATGGTTATGGCCAGAACGCTGAGGATTATCGCGGTTCTGGTCACCCCGTCTAAGAAGTGGGTTGGTACCGTCGTCCGCGCTAGGTTGAGCTGCTCCTGGGCGATGACTGCGCGAAAAGAAGTTGCGGAAATCACTAGTCGCATCCCGATTGGAGCCAACAATAAAGCTGGGAGGGAAAGGGCGGCTGGGTTCCGCAGCCCTTGAAGTAATAAACCTTCGTCGACTTGGGCCATCCGCCATGAACATGTGTCGGTGGCGGTCTTCGTCTTCGGCACCAAGACCATCCCATCCGAGAGCTGGCATGGACTGAGGCTGATCATCCATGGGATAATCATCATCGTAAAGGTATTCGTCGTCCTCCATCTCCTCCTCATCGTCCTCATCTTCATCCTCGTCGTGACCATCATCGAGATAGTGTTCTTCCAGTGAATCTGGGTCGAAGACGTCGCCTTCTCCCATGATGGCTCGAGCCATGCCATCTAGGATTTCGCGCTCCATGGGCATGTGCTCCTCCTGGACATCTACACCAAAGTCCAATTCATCCTCCTCCTGGTCTTCATCCTCCTCATCGTCATGGCTAGCGCTCTCCCATCCTGAGTTGCCGTCATCATCAAGAGGGTTGCCATCTTCATCGACGATTTCGACACGATCTTCCACGTCTTCCATATCTGCAGATTCCATTTCATCGTCGTCATCATCATCATCACTGTCATCTTCATCATCGTCTTCGTCCATGATGACCTCGACGACTCCTGGCTCCCCATGAAGGCCTTCGATTTCGCCCATTTCACCAAGTTCTTCGTCGTCGTCGCTAATATTGTCTTCTTCGTCCGACATGTCGTCTCCGTAATCCATTTCATCGTCGTATTCATCACCGTACATGTCTTCATCGTCGTCCTCCTCCTCTTCGTCCTCGTCAGAATCGTCATCCTCGCCACGGGGCTCCAGCATGCCAAGGGCAGAGTTACGATACAGATCAGGAGTCTCCTCGCGATCATCGAGGTCTGAGAGCGAAGAAGTTGAGCCAAGGTCGTCGTCTGCTGTATCTGATAGAGAATCGGAAGGCAGAATGTTGGAATGGCTCAGCTCTTTGGCCGTCTCGGTGAGAACTCGTAACACACGTAGGATGTACTTGATGGCACGTTTCACACCTGGATAATTAAGGTTGATCTCTGCGATGGAGGATGTGAGCTTGTCGAGATAGCCTTTCTCGTACATCAATCTCCTTAGCTGCGCATGGGATCGGGCCTGGACGCTGACGCTGTCGGCACTACGGCCGGTGGCTCCTTGATCCTTGTCTCTGTCGCCAGTCACCATGTGGTTCATGAGTTCAGCCAGGCATAACATTCGCGAGTACCGAGTTTCCAAGGGTTCATCAGACAGAGGTGCCTTTTCGTAGGCCTTCAGCATAGTATCAAGAACAAATTTGCGGGCAAATAGAAGATCGGGTTCGTCGTCGTATGAGAATTTATCCTGGCCACGATCGATCGCTTTCTCACTTGTCTTGGCGACCAAAGCAACCAAAACTTTCTGGGTTTGGGCCGAAGTTGCGCCCTTCTTCTTACCAGCAATAGTGTCAACTGTTCCGCTAAGATTGCCTTGGCAAAGTAGATCATAAATCAGATAATTTAGAACTGATGATCGAGGCTTGATCGGTGTACTGGTAGTAAGCGGGGCATTGCGCTTGAAGTTAATAAACTCCATCTTGGTTCTGTTATAGCTTTGCAGAAGCTCAGCCAAACAGTTGAGCAAAAAGCATCGGTAGACAAAGATCGGGTGCTCATCGGATTTGAACACGGGCTTTGCTGGCTTCTTATCCTTTGCGTCGGATGTACTGTTTTCTTTAGAACTAGCCGCCGTATCTTCGGGATCAGCCATGCTGTTAGGTTTGGAGTCTTTTTCGACAGCTAACACTTCCTTGTCCTCAACTTCACGATAGTTGAGCAATTCGCATAGAAGGAAATGAATGACACCATCGGGATTCTCAACGACAGGCCGTTTGCTCTCATGCGCTTTCGGTGCATCAACCATCTCTTTGTCGGTAGTTTCTGTAGATGGCTTGATATTTTGTTCGGTTGTATCGTCGGCGTTGTCACCCATCTTGTCAGTGCTTGTTTCGCTAGCCTCCTCCTTCAGTACAAGTACAAGAGCTTGAGATCGAGAGCTATCACTTGCAGGAGATGTCCATCTTGTAAAACGGACCATCTCGTTAGAAACCTCGACAAAAAGATCAGGGGCACGAAGGGCGATTGGTGCCATCGCTCGCAAATAGTTGCTAATGTCAGAATGGCCACGTTGCGATCGCTGCAGGTTTGGAAGGCCAATCTTAATCTCGGCACGCATGATCTGTTTTATAGTCTCTTCGTCCTCCACAATATGACGGAGGACAGTCATGATGTGAGCAGTAAGCTTGGTCTGCTTGAACCTTTCAGAGCCGGAACCCGACAGTTGCTTTGCCATAAGAAACAACCGTTGCAAGTTCTTCTTGTCGCCAACTGACTTGGCTAGACGACGGTTGCGTGTCAATATTACCAACACTCTCAGTGCTGCGATGGCAAGAGTTTCTTCCTTGCCTATGCGTGGCAGCAACTCGAGCAGGGATTCTAGAATCTGGGTGCGATCTTCATCACTGACAGTCGGGGTGCGCATCTGAATGATTGGCTCAGAGACAGCCTCATCCAATGACTTAGGTGCCCTCCACTGCGCAGCAACTGGGCGTTCATCGTGACGAAGTAAGGTCTCAATGACCAACAGGATGTAAGGAATCCACGGCGGCATCTCTTCAGTGGAGGTTGAAGGTGAAATCTTCAGGAAGCCAATATACTCGTTGATATGCTCCCTCAGACTCTCTACATTGTTGTCGAAGAAGTGTTCGTCTTGGAGAAGCAATGCTAGCAGATGAGCATAGGCTGCAATGCATTTTCCAGTACGTTGCTTTTCTTCCTCCTCGTCCTGGGCGAGTGAAGACAATGCCAGAGTCAAGGTCTGGCCCACTTCGTCTTCACTGTCACTAGACTGCTGTCTCAGAGCCATTGTCCGGATAAGCTCAGATACCTCGATCGCTGTTTCAGGGTGTGCGCGAACGACGTCAAGGCATCTGTCTATCATGTTGGCTCGTAATTTCGCACGGAAGTTGTCGATCTCCTCCTTGGTAGCAACCGAAGAATGCGAACTTTCTTTCTTTCCTGTATCTTCCGCAGCATTCCCTGGTGTTTCGGTCGCCACACTTGGGGTTTCATGTGTCTCATCTACAGGCTGAGAAGGATCAATGATTTCGCCCAATGCTTCTCCCAAGAATCTGTCTACGAGATCGGGGGTAGCAATCTCAGGAGGTCCATCCAGGGACATGCGGTCCGCATCCGCTGTGTTGTTTTCATTGACTTCTTCCGTCTCGCTGATAACTGCAGGTTCTTGCGGGGTCTCTTGCAGAACTGACATGTCAGAGTCTTTTGCTGGAATTGGGTTGCGGGCACCCGCGAGCCCAGCCTTGTGGGCTAAACAATAGCTATCTGCGAGAACCGGATTTCCATTTGCCCGATACACTGCTTCATGAACCAAATCAGTGTCGTAGTCTTTGGCGAGCAACTCCTCGATAGTGCCACGGTGTGAGCGCCAATCGAACCGAACATCTGTGTAGTTGAAAAGATGGAAAGGGGGTCTGTCTCTCGTAGATGATGGAGGCTCGTGTTCTCCCGTGGAGATGAGCTTGAGGATATCTATCAACCGTGTCACGGTTTGATGAGGCACCTTTTCAACGAAGGAAGAGTCCCAAAGCTCTACAACCATGGGGAGAACGGCTACGCGAAACTCTACCACGAATTGCTGCCAAATATGTGTTGAGCTTGAGGATCTATCGGCAGAACGAGGCTGCAGAGCGTATGCATTTTGAGCCTCGGAAAGGTACTTCCCATTGACTAATATGAGAATCAACTCCAAGGCTTTCTTGAGGCCAAAAGCAGCAACCTTGGATCTGGACGTCTCATCCATCGCTGCATCTGGTCCTTCGCGTACTGCCTGAGCGAAGATCTTGAGCATCGAGTTTAAAACACCCATTCCACCCTCTTCCTTGAAAGCAAGGAGAACAGGCATGATGATCTGGACATTTGATCGATCGCCGCTTGGTCGAGTGGAAGGCTGGTCAGTCACCATTTCATTGATGGTATGCAACATGATAATCCAGAAATGGAAGTCCTTGGAAGTGGGTGCTGCGATGGCCACGGAAGGCCTCAGCTGGCCAAGAACAGCGTTCGCGAGTGCCCGTGCAAGTTCCAAGTGACGAGGCCGATGATAAAGATCACGAGGGTCTCGCTCCCGTCGAGGCAGCAAGCACTTGCCAAGTGTCTGGAACAGAGGAAATGTTGTTGGGATCATAGGATGTAACAGCTGTCGGAGTGTTTCGTAGTTC
Source organism: Fusarium torulosum (assembly GCA_900312805.1). Classification (NCBI taxonomy): domain Eukaryota; kingdom Fungi; phylum Ascomycota; class Sordariomycetes; order Hypocreales; family Nectriaceae; genus Fusarium; species Fusarium torulosum. The sequence continues at coordinate 201,519 of ONZP01000148.1, forward strand.
TGGAAACGAGGACTAGCTTGCTCCTCAGCTGTGGGACGGCTGGGCTTGGAGTCGTCCGATGTAGTCTTCAGCTGGAACTGGACCGAGCTAGTCAACATGTCTGGCAGCAAGGCACTGTCATCAATGTCTGGTTCGGGGATGTTTGCAGTAGATGTCCCCTCGGAAAGTGTTTGGCGCCTTAACGACCAGTGTTGAGGAATGACGTTGAGTTCGCCCGCCTCCTCTGTGAGAACTCCACGCAACAGAGGCCCAATGGAATTTACAAGGTTGAGGTAGTAGTCGTAGACATTGATGGGATAGAACTGCAATGCATTTTGCCTTGATGTAGAAAAGCAATCAGAAATGATCTTAATGAACGTCTGCGCATTCAACAATGCCTTGATCATCTTGGTGCCACTCTTGACTGCTTCTGGAGTTTCTTGGTCATTGTGGACCGCTTTCAGGTCAGAATCGAGAAACGGTGCAAAGTAGGGAGGCAAGGTGTCCGTCTTGTCAGACAGGGGTTTCAAAGTATCGATGGCCAACTGAGCACGTCGTAGAAGAGAAGGAAGACCACGGATAGGGAAAGATTCAACGAGTTGCGAAACAACTGTATGAAGGAATCTTGAGGCGTTGTAATCTCCAAAGTTAGTAGGCAAGCTTGGGGACTCGCAGATGTCAAGCAGTAGCTCAAGGCCACCTGCTTCCACAAAGCTAGTCTTCAAGCCTTGGTTGGAAATGTAAGCTGTCAGGAAATAGGACAGTGCGTAGATATAGGGCGTGATCGTGCGCTTCGATGAATCCGAACCATCATCCTTGCGAGACTCAAGGTCGGTCTCATTTGTTCCCATAGCGTCAAGCATCTTCACATCCGCGTCGCCAGAAGCATCTCGTTCTTGAGTCTGCTCTGAAGACGCGGTTGACGGCATCAGATTACCGGTTTCATCCAACGATACTGTCTTGCCCGCAGAGTCGACCAACAGCATCCGAGCACCCCATCCAGCCGTTCTTGCCTTTTCGATGCCCATGAAGCGCACACGAGCAACCATGTCGATAACGGCGTTGGAAATAGCGGTCCGCAAAGGTGGGTGGTGACGAGCAAGTTCGTCAAAGCTAGATCCGACGTTGCTCGCGAGATCTGTATCAAGTTCCATACATCTTACATGAGCAGGGCTCTCGAAAATCTCCAGAAAGCTATCAAAAGCGCGCGAGGCTACTACCATTTTCATACCAGTGTTGTTAAGGGAGATCGAGTTAAGGACCTGAGGCACAACAGTGATGGCGTCGGACGATGGCAGGATTCCTGCTGCTAATGATTCACGAGGCGACTCCCGGAGTATGTCTTCAGTAGGGGGATGTGGTCGGGGGTCGTTTGCAACAATCGAAGACACGGTGTTGTTTGAAGAACTAGATTCTTCGCCTTCATCTTTCTCGTCAGGTTTCTGCTCTGCTAACAAATCACTTGGGAGGGGTCTCCCCGTGACAGCCTCCAAGTATGTCTTAATCATACCAGACTCCGAAATGGCGGCGAAGCTTGTGGGATCGTTGTTGATGAAATCACTGAGAATAGTGACTGAATGCGTCCAGATAACAGAACCGAAGTTCCTCTTGTCTTCAATGATGTCGCGCAAGCTCCCCAAAAGATCCGACTTATCGGCGAGGTTACGAAGCAGACGGTCAGTGTTTCCACTATAGCTGTATGAGTTTGACATAATGTGATGAACAAACTTGAGCAACCACTTGAGTGTCTGATGTTGGTAATATGGGATCTCATAATCCACTTGGCCTGACTGCTGATCCTTCGGAATACCTTGGCCAGCCTTGTGCAAAGTCTGCGCCTCTGTGACAGTGTCCACAACCAGTTGAGATACAGCGTCAAGGCCCTTGGCGTTGAAGAAGGCGGTAAAGGCGTTCTGGTACGACCAAATCAAGCCATCCAAAAAAGCAAGTACCATAGAGTGGTTTCGCTGTGCAACACTTGACCTAATGTTCAGGATTTCAACAAGGATTTCCATAAGTCCGGCAGAGACCATCTCGCTTCCCACTCTAGTAGACATGGAAAGGTGAAGTGTAAGGGAAAAGAGGTTGTTACGCCATTCATCCATTGCCGTCACTTGGTTGCCTTTATCACTATCGTCGTCCTCCTTCATTCCTGCAACGGCCTTCCGGATGACGTAGAGCAGGATACCATGGTTAACATTTGCATTCAGAGCAGATAAAACATCTTGACATCTGGCTTGAAAATTCGAGACCGCTTCAAGTAGAGCAAGTGCTACAGCTTGAAGCCACAAAGGAACTTCAATGTTTCCATGAACTGTGGGGTGAATTAATTCAGCAAGCTGATAGACAAGTTGGAATCTGCGGGTCTCGTCGGCGTCTTGACGAAGCACCTTCTCGAGGAAGTTAAGCTCGTTGTGGATATACGCGAGGTTGTTGATCGCTAGTAGGCGGACAGCAAGTAGCTGCTGTCGCGATTCACTGGAGTCCATAAGGGCTTTGGAAACTCTGATCCTATGGAAAGCTTCGTATTGTGAAGCAGGTGGGAGATCCACAGGAGTGCGCGACACCAACTGGTACACGGAATTCGAAGCAACAACGGACTGAGGTAGTTCAAAAACCTTAGGGCCAGCTGAGGCTGGATCATCTGCAACACCAGGCGTGCGAGGTGCAAGCGGAGATGAATCGTCGAGGTTGCTTCGAGCCCTAGGGGTTTGATGCTGAGATGTCATGGTAGAACTGCGACGAAGCGGTGTTGGCGTAGATGGCACCGATGCATGACCGGCGTCTGTAACAGTAGTCTCCTGTTGAGCACTCTGGGGGTAGTATGTCACCTTAACATCTCCCCAGCCAACCCATCGTTTGTCATCCGAAGCGGCAAGAGCAACTAGGTCGTTCGCGTGCATCGAATTAGCTGTTTTGGAGCCTCCTCCTTGCGCACGATCTTTTCCTTTGACGGAACCAGGTGTGTGTGATGGTACGGGATCCGACAGGTTGATAATTGGCGTCTTGACAAAAGGCAAGGCAAGCTGCTGAACCCTGTCAAGATCGATGTTGTAATGGTTTGCAAGCAACGCCGCACAGATCTGCCTAGAAGGATTTGCGATACGCTTGACAGATGCTTGGTACCGCTGAGCCAACTCTGAGCCAACTTCAAGTGTAGCAATGAGCACGGTCAGAGACGTGGTGTTGAGAAGGTCATTGAGATGGGCGCTACTGGCATAGATACTGCGATTACCAGAGTGCTCTAAGAGCATGCGAGTAAAGCGCAGAATTGCCTCGACAAGCTCTCTGTCTCCCTCTGCCGAAAATCCCAAGTCTTCTAGATCTGCCGCTGACCACTGCCTCTCGCCACCGAAGGCTGATTCCTTGTCCAGGTTGAGTAACACATCGCAGCCAAAGTCACGAGCCTGGGGGCCCTCGTTCAACTTGTATGTGGCACAGAAATGCTCGAGAACGCTATCAAATCGGTTCAGAAGGGGTATCCAGTGGTACAAGTCGCCACGTCCGAAGGGCCATCGTGATGGAAAGCTGTTGAGCTCTTGTGGTAAGAGGGGAAGAGGGGTCGTTGAGGCGGTTCCAACATAGCTCTTTAGCCAAGGAGACTGTAACATAGAGTTAGCTTTAGTTGTAAGAGTATTATATACTTATTACTAACCAAGGTATCCTTGTGCTTTTGTTGCATGGGTTTGGTGATCTTCCCCATGGTCAAGGTGAGGCGGCTGAGCCGCAGGAAACAATGGAATCTCCCCCTCCACTACAGCCGGGCTATAACCCGCTACAAAAATAACCTTCTCGCGGGCGAGTGGTATACGGATATGAGTCTCAGATATGAAGAATATTGTACCCGCAGCTTAGCGGTGGTCAACCTCTCAAAAGTTCTGAAGCTTCGTGGGTCTCCAGTGTCTTAGAAGACCCGAGATTCTTAGGATGAAATTTTCACTTCAGAAAATTATAGTGTGATTGTATTGATCGTTCGAGAAATGGAGTGGTTCGGTGATAAGCACAGAGAGCTTCGCCTGACAAGTACCGAGGGGTGGCCGATGAAGCTTGGGAAGCAGTCCGAGGTCGAGTGCAGTCGTCCTAGAACAGCTTTTATCCGTGGCCAAATCGTGCCGTGTCGCTTATTGTGATGATACTGGTCTCGGACTCTCTCCGATAGTACGCACGCGGGGATGAGAAAGATCTCGCGAGTTTGAAAAGTGTTCTGCGAAGATGCGGAGAGAAGGTGTAGGATGGGGAAAAGGCATATTGCAAATCGTCAGGTTGACAAGTGCAAGGCAAGTGGGCCCTCTGCGTAATAGGTGCCGGAAGCTACAGGGAAGTGGAGGTACCTCCAAGGCCAACCTTCCACTGCAGGGTACAAAAATATCCCGGACTGATTGTCGGATTATCTCTTCGGCTTGCAGTACACCACTTCCGTTTGTTCCCCTCCAACCCACTACCTAAAGTAGGTACAGATGATAAACTGAGGTAACCAGTTCCCGTTTGGAGCTGCTACGATGCACACTTTCAAGTAAGTTGGTGAAATTTTTTCTCTTTTGCCCCAATACTCAAAGCAGGTGACAACGAATAGCTGCGTTCGTATGGACAGTGTCACTGAGGTCTTGCTCTGTAATGATACTCACTCAAATTTATTTGTTTATTCCTACTAGCACCTTGGTGGGGTAAATGTTACACATCAGCCAACAAGGCATCCATCCATGTATGATTAAAATATAAAGCCTCGGACTTGCCTGTTGTACAATTATTTGTTCCAGGCTAGAATGAGTCATTGGAAAATTTCCCCGTACACAGTTGTCTCTCTCTTTCTGTGTTTTGTGTTATGACGAGTGTGTTGGCATCAAACAGACAAATACTACCATTGTTCTCCATGGAAGTCTAAACAAATTGAAAACGAAACCGTCAGCCAGAAATCATCCAACCCCACTAGCATAACTAAACTCACATATTCATAATTATCCAAATAAATAAATCCTTTATAGGAGAATAGTGTGGTTAAGTTTAAACTCGAATTCTGCCAGGTATATAACTTAAGAAAACTAGGCTAGTTGGTTAATGAGATACTATATAGGGTAGGGTTGGATAACTTCGGTATTATCCCACCACGACAACATATTATATAAATAACCAGAATATAACAATACTGCCTGCGCAAACTGTCGGATCTATACCAGAAAATCGTATTCAAGTCGGGGTATTACGCGTTTATTGTGTATACACTATTATTTCGACTAGGTTTTCTGCCGTAAGTCGTTAACTCGATGATGTTTTCTTGGCAAGTTATCAGTAATCAATCAAGGATGAACTGAAACGCCGAAAAGCAGTGGCATGACCCAACCTAATCGACTTTCAATACAACTCGAAGCAAAAATAAGTGAAATGGCTCGTGCTCGACGGAAGATTAACCTCTACTGACAAGTTTTTACCTACGTACCCTAAGTACAGTGCCATGGCTAAGGTTAGTAGTAGTAGATTGGAACGAGTAGTCTTGGTTGGCAATGAAGGTCGGTTTAGGATAGACTGACCACCTCATGAAACAGGCACTCAAGAGTTGCTATTGGTCGACTGAACAGCTACGCCACTTTCATGTTCGTGCAGGACTTGTGAAACAAAGCGCTTTATTAACCACATCAGTTGTTGTGTCGTTGTCTATTCTTAATATAACGATGCAGGCCCTTGGACTTCAATTTGACGGGGCGAGTTATCTTGGGTATGTGTATTAAAGAATTGATCTACACTACATCAAAGCTGCAAAAAGAGGCAAAACAACGTCAGCGCGAAGACTGGAACGCACAACACAGACCTTGACGCCAGTCAACATATGAGCCGCAGTTGAGGGAGGGGTAACAGCAAATGGTGGCTGGCCTCCAGTAACAAAACGCTATCGCACACCCAACACACCTAACCTCAAACACTACCGAGAGCTTACATTATCTAGGTTCATTAGACGCGAGATCGTAGTGCCGATCATACTGCATCTCGTGACATGGTACGGAGTAAAACCTACGCATTGAGCTGCCTGGTCAAGAGGATACTATTTTGTCAAGGTATTTGCCAGCTTCATGCTACAGTATAACCCACTATCATAGGAACTATACCAGGTGCTTAGGTAGACACCGTCGGCCAGGGCAGGGTTGATTAATTGCATCAAACTGGCAAGCCTCCAGTCGAAATGAGGTGAATTTGAATTCCTGACAGAACCAACCATGATACTGCATAATTTAAAACGGCCGGACAGCGAAGGGATACTCTTCATTCCAGGCCTCGCCATCTGACGTTTTCTGGCATAAAAGGAGTCCCTTAAAATAGGTTCCATTCTTAAGCTCCGTTACCTCCCATCTCGGCACTCCACTCCGCCTTTTATTAGCTGCCCGGCAAACTTAGCACTAAGCTACACCGTATCGTTAAGGTACTGCCCGTCAGCTTTCAACCACCAGCCTCGCCTGAATTCCCGCTGTAGAACAAACCCCATTTATTTTTGGCGACCCCGTCAGCGCCTCACTGCCAGGACCCTTGCGAGCTTCCATTTCAGTTCCACAGTCGAGGTGGTAAGGGGCAGACAAAACATCAGCGCCACAACCTCCCCCTTGGATCGGATTTCTGCCAACAGCTGGCTTCTGGCATTCTTCCATTCACTCTGCCGCCGGACGCAGCACTCGGCCTCTCGTTTCCAATCTCTCTGACACATCCTACGTTGATTGCTCTTTACATCTGACTTTGATCCATGCACAATAGTCCAAGGGCCACATAACCGATACTCTATTTTCGACAAGACTCATACCGCCCTCACATTGAATTCATACAGTTCCATCATCCATAGCCATGTCGCAACATCAGGATATTGCCTCGCCGGCGATTCAACCTCAAACCGATATCGAACCAGAGAGGCAGCACATACAGGATATGCATGAGAAGTCGGAGGTACCAGAGCCACAACTCGAGAAGCAAGATATGCCCGAGACACAAGACAAGCAAGAAATAGCGGCCGAAATCGAGAACAAGCAAGAGAAACAAGATGTAGATGGAAAAATCGAAGAAAGAATGGAGAAGAACCTCGAGGAGGAGCTTGACGACGACATCGAGAGAAAACAGGAAGCCAACAATCATGCGAAGCAAGACCAGAAGTCAGACGAGGAGCTACAGGAAAAAACAGAAGACAAGCCAGAGGAAAAGCCGCTACAGAATGACACCAACATAAAGAGACTCTCGTCTGGCACGGAGTCTGACGACACTGCGTCTGTAGGTTGATCCCACATTCCTCACTCAACCACTGCCGTACCAGTCACACAACATAGTGCATCCCTTATCTCGCTTGGATACTAATCAATTCCGGTAGGCATCCGATACTGATGACAAGTTCGAAGACGCTATAGCGCAATCTCCTACACGATCGCTCACAAACCGAACCATCTCGCAACCCAAACCTCGCGATAGTGTAGTCGAGGAGCAGCCTGATCGGCGGTCTGAAGAGTCGCATCGTGAGGAGGAGACCCGAGAAACAAACGTCCCTCAACACAAGGCTACTGCTTCTGATGCAGGTAGTATTGGAAAACTGTCACGAAGAAAGCCATCAATAGCTTCCACGCGCATTTCCAGTACTTCGAATTTGGATAATGTTAGCCTCGACGACGATACGCCTCCATCCCCATGTATATATGAGCCCCGACCATTTTCAAATTATACAGCCAATGCTTACTATTTCTCTAGTGCCCAAAGATCTTCCACCAAAGCCAAACAGCAAAACGATATCCTTGAATAGCATTTCACTCCCTTCTATGCCTTGGTCACCTGCCCCTGAGCCTTTGAAAAGTCCTGTGCCACCGACAGCTACACTCGCGCCCTCTCCACCGTTACCTCAACCCCCGCCGCCACCTAGTCGGAAACTTACCAGTCCTTTCTCTTGGCTTTCTCGAAGCTCCAGTAAAGAGAGAGAGCCTCCTCTTCCACCGCCTCCTACTGGCCGAAGAAATACAGCCGGTTCTGTCGCAACTCTAGCCAGTAATCCCGAAATGATGTTGAGCCGACTCGAGGAGGAGAAGGACGGAGACTCGCTACCTGGTGACCCTGCCCAGCGCGTCACATTGAAAGATAGGTTTAAGCAGCTACGACAACAACAAGAGGCTGCTCGTGCGATGGCAGAAGGTGATGGTGGTAAATATGATGGGGCCCTTGGCCTTACTCTGCCAGGCGATGAAGGCCAGACTCTTGAGAAACCCCCATCGTCACCTGTCCCTCAGCCTATTGCTGGCTTGGCGCCAGGAACAGTATCCGGAGTCAACGCTGGAATTTCGGCTATCACAGAAGAGAAAGTCGATTGGGATTTATGGCAATCTGTTGTCTATGAGGGACCAGCTGCCGTGGCCCGAACCAGCGCTGAGGAGCTGAACAAGGCTATCGCAACTGGCATCCCCAGCGCTATCCGTGGGGTTGTCTGGCAGGTGCTGGCTGATAGTAAGAACGACGACCTGGAATTGGTCTACAAAGATCTGGCGATTCGCGGCACAGACAAGAACAACCGTCACAGCAACAGCACAACCGCTAGCTCATTAAGCAACGGCAATCTTAGCGTTCACAGTGGAGAAGCTATCGCATCCTCTGCTTCTTCTATCAACTCGGAGCATTCAGGCGGTAACACTGCGTCGCCTCCAAATGAGAAGAACGCTGAGGCTGTTTTGAAGGCTCAAGCTGCGGCTGCCGCCGAGCGAAAGCGAAAAGATAAGGAGGATGCTGCCACACTGCAAAAACTTGAGAAGACGATCCGCCGTGATCTTGGCGCCCGTACCAGCTATTCTAAGTATGCGGCTGCTGCCGGGCTTCAAGAGGGTCTGTTTGGCGTCTGTAAAGCATATGCCCTTTTTGACGAGGGTGTTGGTTATGCTCAAGGCATGAACTTTCTCATCATGCCCCTGCTATTCAACGTAAGTGTCATGAAGTATTAGCCCATCTAAAACTGAAACTAACTTCGTCTACAGATGCCTGAACAGGAAGCTTTCTGTCTTTTGGTTCGATTAATGAATCACTACAAACTGCGAGATCTTTTCATCCAGGATATGCCCGGGTTGCATATGCATCTCTACCAGTTTGAACGACTACTGGAAGACTTCGAGCCAGCTTTGTACTGCCACCTTCACCGAAAGGGAATCTCACCTCACCTTTATGCTACACAATGGTTCTTAACGCTGTTTGCCTACCGATTCCCGCTTCAACTCGTCCTCCGTATCTATGACTTGATCTTCTCTGAGGGCTTGTCAGCGATTCTGCGGTTCGGCATTGTTTTGATGCAGAAGAATGCCAGCATTTTGCTGGGCCTGTCAGATATGCAGCAACTTACCACATATTTAAAGGACAAGCTCTTCGATGTCTATATTGACAAGGACCCTAGCCATGGTAGCCTCCTTGAGAATGGCTTCTTTGGAAGCTCGAGTTCCAGCATCGATAAGGAGGTTTATCGTGCAGACCAACTTGTCAAGGATGCTTGCGAAGTCAAGATCACACCGGAGATGCTGAAAGCTTACAGCACTGAGTGGGAGGAGAAGACCAAGGCCGAAAAAGATCGCGAGAATGAACTTTTGGAGCTTCGCACAGCGAACCACAATTTCTCCATCAGAGTCCGAAAGCTCGAGGAGAGAGTCGAAGTTTGCGACCGCGAACAGGCAGATTTGGCTACGGAGCTTGTGCATACGAAGGTCGAAAACCAGGAGCTCAAGGATGAGAACGACAGCATGAGGGGTCAAGTCCGAGAGCTGAAGATTGTCATTGAGAAGCAACCTATGGAAATCGAAGAGACATGGAAGCTCGAGCGCGATGATCTGATGAAACGCAACATGCATGTTCACGAGGAAAACCAGAGACTTGAGAAGGAGTTGGGCGAGCTGGAAGAAGAGTTGGTTCAGACAAAGCTGCAATACGCAGAGGTGAGTTTATTCCTGCTACTGCAACCTCTTGACAAGTTACTAACGTACTCTTTTTAGATCAACTCTCAGCACGAGACCCTGAATCGCAAATGGAGTGAGCTGAAGCGCCAATTTGCATAAGCACCTCCAGCACCCACGACCTTGTTGGCTATCTGGTTCTGGACCGTCCTTCATGTATAAAATATTCTTGTTTTCGTGGATCCCTTTAGCTTTAAGCTGGTTATTGCCCGCATATTGGCTGGCTCGTCAGCCATAGCGGATTGGGCATGTTTGTAATGATGGTATACCGGGGGAAAAGATAACGGAGGCATTGTTTCTGGCATTATAAAATTACTCTTGATAAGAACTGCCCTGCGTGCCACGGCGGTGCCAATATGTGCAAGCAGGTGTTGCAAGTCTTGGAAGATTTTTGGGGCAGTAGAGTCGACTTGTATGGTAATTGGGTCGAGACAGCTACTAGGATGAATTACATTGGTTAACAATTGTTCACAATTTCGCTGCACTAATTAACAAGTCACGATTTGCAGTTGAGGAGACCTTGATCATGAAATTAAATTCATCGCAAGAAAATCTTTTATTCCCTAAGGACCCATTCCGATGCGTTATGTTAAGCTCATCATGTCCTGTAACCGTCAAGACAGCGAGAAATCCTTGAACACCATTCCAGGGGCCGACACTCCGTTCTTCATCAAGTTTTTATTGAGCAGTCTACTTGTGGAGCTTGCGCTGGTAGAAAGCGAGCTCCTCACCCTCCAGGATGTAACCATCGACACGGCCGGACTGACCGGGTCGGCTGGAAACAACGGCGTACAATCGACCGGCCTCGAACTGCTTCTCGACGGCGGCCTCGACCTTGCCGCGGGAAGACAGACGGGCGGCCTGCTTCTTCTCGACGGCGTTGGACTTCTTGACCTCCTCCTCGGTCTTACCCTCCTTCACGGCCTGAGCCTTCTGGCGTCTTCGGCCGATGGCCTGGCCGTAGTGGGCCTCGTACCACTGTCGGAAGGGGGCGGCATCGACCTGGACGACGGCGCTCTTGGTGAGGGTGTTGGTTCGGACCAACTCGTTGTTGGAAGGATGGTAGGCGACGGCAATGACACGGGTCTTGCGGGTCAGGCCCTCGGAACCCCAGGCGAAGTTACCGGATTCGAGACGGAGGGCACGGTACTTGTGGTTACCACCTCGGGTTCGGACGGTGTGGATGCGCTTAGGGCCAATACGGGTGTTGGCACCCTGGCGACCAGCCTCGAAAGCGCGCTTCTTCCCTGTTGTCAAAGGTCAGAACGTATGTCCGTTAAAAGGAACCATACGGGCTTTCGGAATTATTACGCACGGTAGTAGGCACGCTTGGCACCAGTAGCGGAGCGCTTGTGTCGAGAGTCACGCGAGATACCCATGATTGCAGTTTCTGTGAAGGGAGACAAGATCCCAAGCGGTTAGCCAGATGTTTCTCCAAGGGCGGAGAGGAAGAGAACAGAGGAAGCAACAGAGAAAAAAGACAGCAACTCAATCAGCAGGATATTCGAGATGAGGATATCGTCGAGCAGTGCAGCGTATTGAAATCGTTTCCTTTGATCGTTGCCCTCGTCGGCTGGTAACTTACCTGATGATGTTGGCGGTCACCAGGCAATCGAATTGGCAGATGGTCGTAAGAGTGAACTTTTTGGCGGAACGAGGGTCTCAAGTTTAGATTTGCCAAAATTGTTGTGAGTATGTGAATCGCTCGGTAAGCCGGAAGGTGGATATTCCTCTCCGAAGTGATGAAAGCCCTAGGTGTGGGGCGAAAAAAGGTGACCCGCCTTCAGCTTGATTGGTTCCGTCGAATGGCCAATAGCATAACACCAAGTCCAGCAGTTGACTGACATAGAACTTAGGAGCTGACATTATGGACAAGATTATGTTCACTGGCACTTTTTAAAGTCACATTTCGAAGAGTTCATCGCTTCTTGTTCATACGTAATGCAAATTTCTATATACCTGCACCTCAGTTCCAACCTCAAAGCTCGTAAAAATGCAATAGCAAGGATGAGTCTCTTCTAAAACTGTTCGTTTCGAAATCTCAAAGACTGTCCAAAGCGCGTCCAAGCAAATCGTTGGCGCGGACAGATCCAACCTCTAAGAATAAAATGGAAAAGCTTGTGAGTGGAATCTGTGTACATTATGCCCAATGCTTACTTTGAAATTTCCTTCTTTTCAGCATTCTTTTCGGTTTCTTTCTTCTTACTCTCCACCTTTCCCTTCTTCTTCTTCTTGTCCTCCTCATCTGCCTTCCCGTCGGTCTCGTCCATCTCAACGTCGACTGCATCTATGTTCTCAAGCAATGTTGCCAGAAGAAAAGGTGCCTCGTCGGATTGAAGTTCGACGGCAGGAATCGTGGAGGACTCCTCTTGTGTGACAGGGCAGATATAGCGAGACCCAACTTGGGCGAGCCTCTTGTCCCATCGAACCGTTCCATCAGTATTGCAGGCTTCATCAATTTGATCGCAGTATTTGAGAGCCACAATATCCATTCGTGGGAGAGGCAAACAACGGCCCTGTCGACTGCTGCGTTTGTCCCCCTCTTCTTTAAGCTCTGTAAGGGACGGCCACTCAGCGGCAAACGGTGGCTTGACTAGTGCTTCGTTGAAACAATTGCTGGCTGCAAACAGAGGCGAAAGGTGGTCTCTAAACTTCTTACCACCAAGGAATTTCATGACTGGGTCAACTTTGTTCTCGCCAGCATCAGCAGTCTTCGCATTAGACTTTGCTACACGTTGTTGGACCTCTTGATCGAGCTTCTTCGTTTTGGACTCTGCCAGAGCAGCCTTGAAAGCGGTAAGTTCTGCCGGAGTCTGAGGGACGAAGGGAGATTGGTCCGCACTCATATAACGCAAGCTGGACATCATTTTCTGAAAGGCCTGACGTTCCTTTGTGGCGAAGCTGGTCCATCTTTTGGATTGCGACCAAGCCCCAGATTCGGACTTAACAAGGTTCAGAGTCTGCTTTACCGTCGCGCTGAACGACTGGTGAAGTTGACGCAAGGAGGACGGTCCTTTGGGGGCGTTCTGAGGCGGATTGGCCGGTGTCTGATCCTTGTCTTCAGCCTTCTTCTGGTTCTCAGATGGGATTTCCCGTTTGAGGTTGATCTTTGCACTCCGCGCGACACTAGGAGAATCCAGTGCACTTTGCGCTTGTCGGGTTGGGATGAATCCAGTCTTCTTGGTGTATTCAACAACATCACGAAGTGTCTTCTCAAGCTTCACCTTCTTTGCGTCATTATCGCACACAGCACCGAGAAGTTCACGGTCTTTACCAACAGGTACCGACATCATCTAGACGTCAGGGCACTTGCTGCGACTCGAACCTGATGGTGCGCCTCGGCTTTGGTCCTGAGTCTTCAATGGGGTTACAGCAGCGGACCCCTTAGCACCTACCATGGAACTAGAAGTGCTCTTCTTGCGCGCATGGCGGATTTTCACAGATTCACTATGAAAGGCACTTTGGGAATCGCTTATTTGAGAAGACGAATGGGACTCGGGTCTGGACTGAGGCTGCACCTGATATTGCACTTGTGGTTGCGGCTGTGGTTGCGGCCGTGGGTGAGTATGAAAGTAGGGTTGCGGCGCAGACGGCGGTGTTTTGTACATGTTCGGACAGAAAAAGAGGTTGTATGCAAGTGAAGAAGGATCGCAGAAATTGCACATGCATTCACGCGAAGAGTCAACATTCTGTAGCTGAAACACAGGATTTTGCCACGAAGTTGAGGGCATGTGCCATGGCACAGGTGAGTACGACATCATGGGTTGTCCCATGGGCGGCGCGTAGGGAGCAACAGGTTGCATCGCCGGATAGGGAGCTCTTTGACCGTAACAATCATAATCGGTGGGTGGATAGACCATAGGAGCCAAGTATCCTGTCTGCTGGACGACGACTTGAGGGGCCGGCGTAGGTGTACGACGCCCGCCTCTCGACCCTCGTGGCCTACCCTCTGGGTGAGGAGTAGGGGGTCTCCATGCACGCCGAGGAGACCTTGGTTTGGTTTTGGTGTCATGCGATCGCATACCCTTTTTGGTTTCAGAGCGCTTGGAAGCATTGCGAGAAGAGGTTGGAGGCGTGAAAACTGTGGGCTTGAGGTATTCAAGTGACTTCCTTGGAGTGTAGACTGTTGGTTTCAGATACTCCACAGCAGGTTCGTCACTGTCTTCATCTTCATCTTCATCCTCGTGCTCGGCACAGGCTTGATGAGCCAAGCTAAGACATTTGTCATTGGGCGGATTGATCGGTCGTAACTGGCCTGCTTTCGAGCTATGCTCCCCTGACTTCTTTGCAGGTCGTTTCTTCGAGAGTCCCGGACTGCGAATGATGTGAGGATTGACGGGGTTCGCAGTTGTAAGAGTCGGGAACATGGAATCGTATTTGTCGGGGTCAAAGGTGATGGAGGGGAGTGTCCCGCTCCGAGAGCGTGCCTTGGGAGACCGCACATCTTGGTCCGAATGCCGTGCTTCCATAGATGAGGATACAGAAGCTTCCTCCTCAGAAGAAAACTCGTCGTCTGAAAGACTGGTCGGGACGAAGTTGGGCGCACACGGATTCATGATGGCGGTGGTACATATGTGATGTACTTTGAACAACACTGCCGAAGAAGGACATATGACAAAGTGTCCGAGTTGTTCGTAGGTCGACAATCAATAACAAAGTTGGAGAATGGATGAGCATTCAAGTGTGTATCTGCTTACTTCGAGTCACTTGATTGTTGCTAATGAAGCATATGCCTTAGTTCTAAGCAAAGATACCCAGTCAGTTGGAATATGCTATGATTGATATATGGTCCAAACACTGACCAGATAGATGGGATCCGACTTTGGTAAAATGAGCAAATAGTAGAGCCGACCAAATGTCTTGGCTACGAAGGACAAGATATATCGTGGCTTTGCCCAAGACGAAGCAATATTGAGGTCCGGTAAGTCGAATTTCTCGACGTAGGTAGGTACGTGAATAGGAAAATCTTCGAAAGTGAAGCGCGAAGTAAACAAAGGATGAGGCGCGAAAATGATACGCGTGTGGTTTTGGACGTGAATGCGCGGCAGCTGGCGATCAGCTGCCAGACAAATACTAGCAAGCAAACCACAGCAACCGATTTACTTGAAGTTAAAGTGAGAGGGTATGAGCTTTAGAAGATGAGAGAAAAGGGTGATAAGAAAAAGAGATGGTATTCTCAGGTCTTGGAAAAAGATGAGTGGGCAGCAAGGTCGTGATGCGTGATGCGGTTGAGGATCATGGGGTTGACGCTATTGGCAGTTGTCACTATTGTTCAATCGAGGCAGCAGTGTTTCTTTGTTTTAGGATCATATTCAGACTACTCAGTATTGATTGATGAAGAATGTCAGTGGATATGAATGAAGTGATTCACTGGTAGCCAAGACAATATGAGCTTGGGATGGTTTCTTATGATCAATATCACAATTGAGTGGACACTGAGAATAAGGAACTGACTTGGATGATTTTGACAATAGGACCCCATGAGTATCGAATCTCTATAACGCCACCTCCATTTCAATGAGATTACATAGACTCTAGCTGAGATATATGTGAACAATACGTTGCTAAGGGTGCATACATGATATTAGATGATACAATTGAAGCTCATTGTTCACCCGACATCAAACTACATGAGATTACTAAAACATCCTTGAGTATCGGATGGTTTATATAAACGATAGAATATTCAACGTGCTCATCAGTGTTTGCTCAGGCTTGGTCTGCCGGCTCTTGAAGAGGCTCTCAACCGTGATAAGCATCTCTGAACATGTGCATATAATAAACAGCCCTTGCATAATAAAGTTCGAATACCAAGATGTCATGTCAGCTTCATGTGCACCACTATTCGTTAGTTGATGCTTAATTATCACATGCTGACAGGCACATAATGGGAGGTTTATAAGTGACACAGCCAATCGTGCTCCTCCCAACAAAGTTTAGGTGCCATGATGGTCAGGGGTATCAACGGGAAGGAAGGAACCCCCACCAGAAATTGCACGCACCGAGGTCCGTGGCTTGCGGGAGGTGAAGGTACGTACCTAAATATCTAATCTCTCCCGCTAATTCCGTTGTCTTGATATTTCTGGTTGTCCTCAACCTTAACCTTCGCTTCGTTGCAGCAGATACTCTATCTTGGTTTATCCCCTCTTTTTTTCCCGGCCGAATTGCTCATCTCGAGAGTAACATCACAAAAGATGGCTTCTCTAAGGACTATCACCCTCACTAATCGCTGTATGCAACAACCCCTAACTCGTCCATTTGTTATACCTTGGTATTAACCCTTAATCCTCTTTAGCTCCGAGGCAACCCATCAAGAACCTCCCAGAGTCGATCGAGGTTGGCCCTGACACCACCGTCGAGGGTCTCAAGGCTCTGATTGCAAAGGAGGCCAAGCTTGGTGACTTCAACCGCATTGGTATCTACGATCCTACCACCAAGAAGACCCTCAAGAACCGCAAGGCTCGTCTTGTCGATGAGCCCTCTGTAGTCTCTACTGGCGAGGTTCTCGTCAAGGATATGGGTATGTCGAAACCGGCGTCGTACAATGTTATTCGAGCACGCTCTAATATATAAAACAGGCTACCAGATCCCTTGGAGAACCGTCTTCGTCGTCGAGTACATCGGTCCTATTATCTTTCACGCCCTTGCCGTCGCTGCCCGCCCCTATCTATACCGCAATGGAGATGGAGACATGTCCCAGACTCAGTGGATTGCCTTCGGCATGATCATGCTGCACTTCTTCAAGCGCGAGTATGAGACACTCTTCGTTCACAAGTTCTCAGCCAACACAATGCCCTGGAAGAACATCTTCAAGAACAGTTTCTTCTACTGGGCCATGTCAGGTGTCGTCTGCGCCTACTCCATCTACTCCCCCAACTCGCTCGCTGCCAAGGCTGATATCCCTGCCATTGACGCTGTTGGAGTTGCCCTGTACTGCTTTGGCGAGTTCATGAACGCTCTTGTTCACCGATATCTCTCGACCCTGCGATCTGCTGGTGGAACTGAGCGCAAGATCCCCGTTGGTTACGGTTTCGACATTGTCACTTGTCCCAACTACTTGTATGAGATCCTCGCATGGATTGGAATTATCCTTGTCAGCCGCGACTGGACCGTTGCTGTCTTCATCTCCATTGGTGCTGCTCAGATGATTGCCTGGGCCAAGGGTAAGGAGCGTGCTTATCGCAAGGAGTTCGGTGACAGATACAAGAAGAAGCGCTACGTCATCTTCCCTGGTCTTCTGTAGACAAGATCATGTCTAAAAGTGGCAATCGCAGACAGGATAGATGCGGAAGAGCAAATCATGAAGGTAATGGTTATCAATCTAGAGACAACAAAAAGGTGGAAAGGATTGGTGTAGATATGGTGCATAAAATCAAAACTATTCTGCTATGACACTGACTAAAGAGCGCTCAAATACTGTCAATCTCCTCCAATTCGTAAATCCTTATAATATACCTAATATTATCATGACGCATGATTCATTCACCAGCATGGTTTCTCATCGTGACATTGTAGACATGGACGCTGTATCTGATCCTTTGGCCCCTCTGCCTACACTTGACTCTGCTTCAGTCAAGCTTCGACTGGCATCTGAGAACGTGCCTGGCGCATGATTCTCCGTATCAATCTCCATCTCGACATCCAACGTCTTACGCCCTTCAACGCCCTTGCCTCTCTCATCCTTATCCAGATCCATCCCTCGCTCTCCCTCTTCGTCTTCACTCTCGCTCCCACTGTAGCTGCCACACTCGCTGCAGCTACAGCTCCGATCGCTATTCGCCAACCTAACCGTCTCCTCAAGAACGAGAAAGTCACGCTCCAGCACCTCAGCCCAGTTCTGCACATTACCGAGCTCCTTGAGCCTGCGCGCCGCAGCATCCGCCTCGCGCGCTAGCTTGACATTCTCGCGGCGCAGCCCGTCCGTCGCACGCTGCACGTCCTGCGCCTGCTTGCTCAGCACCGCAGCGTTGGAGTGCAGCGTCGATGCGCGCCACTGCAGCTCGGAGTCCATCATGTTTTCCAGCGTTGCGACGACGGCGTGGCGTGCCTCGGCGACATGGCGCTGCGTCTCTGCTGACGGAAGCGTGGGCTGAAGCTGCGGCGGGGGCGGGGAGGTTTGTTGCGATGCGGAGGGGAT